>CAUYLG010013442.1:0-82693 GCA_963573385.1 Cacajao melanocephalus
ATATCCTTGTTAATTTTCTATCTCGTTCATCTGTCTAATATTGACAGTATAATGTTAAAGTCTCCCACTATTACTGTGTGGGAGTCTAAGTCTCTTTGTAAGTCATTTAGAACCTGCTTTATGTATCTGGGTGTTCCTGTATTAGGTGCATATATATTTAGGATCGTTAGCTCTTCTTGTTGCATTGATCGTTTCACCACCATGTAATGTCCCTCTTTGTTTCTTATGGTCTTTTTTGCTTTAAAGTCTGTTTTATCAGAGACGAAAATTGCAGCTTCTGTTTATTTTTTCTTTCTCTCCATTTGGTTGGTATGTCTTCCTCCATCCCTCTGTTTTGAGTCTTTGTGTATCCTTGCATGTGAGATGGGTCTAGATACAGCATACTGATGGATTTTCAGATGTTTATCAGTATCTCTGACCTCCACCCAGGGCATCATCCACCCTAGTCCCCAGTTGTGACAAACGAAAATGTCTCCAGACATTAAAAAATTTCCTCTGTGGGGGCAAATCACTCCCAGTATAGCACTGCTGTTCTGCACCGAAGTCTCTCAAATTTTAATGTGCACGGGAATCACCTGGGGACCTTGTTCAAATGTGAATTCGGATTCAGTAGGCCCAGGGTGGGGCCTGAGAGTTTGCATTTCCAAAAAACTCTCAGTAGTGCCAATTGTTGCTGCTCCAAGGAGCTCACTCTGGGTAGCTGGGTTTTGACACAGCCTGCCTTTTCTCCCTTCTACACCCTTTACCACCATACAGGATGGAGGCCGGATGGTGGCAGGGATGCTACCAGGGCCTCCCCTTGTATCAACAAGGACATCTACCAGGCAGGGACCCTCCCACCTCATGTTCCATTCTCCGCATGCTCAGTTGGAGGGGCATAGAGCAGATGGGAGTAAATAAGTGAGACGCATGCATCTCAATCTTATTGCTAACGTCTCTGAGGTCACAAAGAAAGCCCTGGGCATCCAGAGATTGGAGAGGCCGGGAGGAGCTCACACATCAGCCAAGGCAGCTGTGACTCAGTCCACTGGGTGCAGTTCAGAGGGTACAGCAGCTAATGGGACCAGATGGTCTGTGCCTTGTTTGTGGGCACGTGCCTCCCCCACCCCCTTCCTCAGTGATTTCCTCATTTGTTCTTTCCCTCCAGAACCAGAATAGCCATTTTTAAATGAAATGTGATGGAAGGCTCTCTTTCTTCCCAGTCTGTGTGCCATTGAGCTTTCAGATGTGCATATGTGGAATCATGGAACTTTCTTTAAAGGTCCTAGCAGCCAGCTGTATTTGGAAGCCAAGCAAGGTCGTGATTTGGAACAAAACGAAGACATATGTACCTCTACTCTGACGCCTTACATTGGGATCTTAGGCAGGGCATTATTTCCCAATAAATGCAGTTAATTACTGGAGGTGTCATGTATTAGCACTTTACTATTAACACATGAGAGTGAAACCCTTTATTAAAACCACCTCAGAGAGGCCAACTGAGAGCACTTCATTCCAGGCTCCTGCAACCTAAACCTGAGTTGAGTGGACAGAGCCAGAGGGCTATTTGCAGGTCCATCTGTCCTTAGCCCCGAAGTAACTGAGCAGGGCTTAAGTTTGTTATCCTGAGAAGTCGTTCCACCAAATTGAAGTCCTGTTCTGAAAACTGTCCCCGTGTGGTACCTTGTGCTACTTCCTTGAGAATCCTCCTTCTCCTTGTAAGTCTCCGTTAGTTTCCCACTTGTACTTTTTTCTTTATCTAGCAGAGCCATTTGAGGGCTGGGTCCTGGTGGGAAAAAAAATACGGTTTACTTGGTTCAAGAGTTTATGGGAATAAATGAAGGATGTGGTTTCTGGAGACCAGCTAGGTGGGAACTGTTACCACCCCCAGGCCTGATGGAAGGGCAAGTGGAGGTCATACTGTTTCCACAGCTCAGAGCTCAAGCCATGGCGGAACTTAACAACTACCAAAAATGTATCAAATAAAGATAAAATACACTGATCTCTGCTTTTCCTCATTCTTCAGTCACCTACAAGTACTTTCCATTGGGAGAACTCAGTTGGAAGCTGGCTGGAAAAGAAGCCCGTGAGCTTGAGTCCACATTGGCCAGTCTCTTGGGGTCCCCATCTGGGATAGAAAGGCAGATGATGGATCTGATGAGTTAGATATAAAGGAGGGGATACACCTGGGGAAGGAGAGGAGGGGCCACACGGTTGCTCTCAAGGCATTTGTTGGGATGTAATAGGAGTAATTTTACAGCATTCTGTGTTCTCCAAAGTTTCTTTAGTGGGCAGTGGGGGAACCCATTAAAGGGGTTCGGTGAGAATAATCAGCAGATATTCCTTTTATTTCCCTCATAATCTGCCTGATGGTTAAGACACCCTGGCATTTCCACTTAATAGCAAAGAACATGTGAGCTCAAAACACAGATATACAATAAACCATGTGGATCCAGGACCAACATGGCAGGTGAGACCAAAATGACTAATACCATCTGTTTGGTGGTAGGCAGAAAGAATGGTCCAAATCTGCATTTTAGTAATTCTTGGGTGATCTGTGTGTATACCAAAGTCTGAGAGGCACTGGTGCCAAGTTAGTTCTATGCAGAGGAGTGTATGTACAGAGATAAGACCAGCAAATGAGGCATGTACTGGAGAATTAGCTTAATGAGCTAATTGACAATTTCCCATCTTCCCTGTTGATGCAAACTCTCCTGTCAGTGTGCTTAGAGACCCAAACACCAGTCCAGGCAATCCTCATAGTGTGAGCTGGAAGCAGCATGCGGGCTGCCCAAACCCTGGCTCCACTGGCCTATGTGAAGGCAGCTGTCTTCAGCTAGTACCCTCCAGAGACACCCCATTGGTCTGTCTCACTTGCATGAAACCAGGTCCCAGAGCTGCTGTTTAGCAGATACAATTTCTTTCTTTCTTCCCAGTCACAGCAAAATAGCTTCCTCTACCCACTTCAGCTGGAACTTCTTAGTTAAAGTTCACACCCAAAGAGATGAGGGTGTTAATGGCTAATTTCTTCTAAATGAGCCCAAGAACTGGGAAGCCTCCTTCCCTTGACTGACAGCTGTGGAGTCAGAGTCCTTCTGCTTGGCCTCTGCCAGCCCCAATGCTGTGTCTGGGTGGAGGATTACTGTGGGTGAGCTGCCAACATGACAGCCTATCTCCTGTCATTCAGCTGTGTGGCACACCAGCCCTTCCCTCTATAACCAGGGACCTGTGGTGTCCCCTTAAGTTACGCAGCAAAGTCTCTGCTAGGGGAATTGGGGTCTGATGTTAGTATTTTTCCTTTCCTCTAAAGCCATGTGAGGATCTTCTTGGTAGCCAAAGAAAGGGCTTAGAGAGGTGAGGAATGAACAACCCAGCTGGGGCTGGTTTTTCCCAACCCACTCCCATTCGCTGTTGCTCTACTCTCCTATAAGAAGCAAAGATGGCAAGAAGCAGGGAGGCTGCATGGATTCAGAGGCATGTGGTGGTAAGAGGAAGCTGTGCCCTGTGTAACTTCTCATTGTTTGGAATTATGACATTTTGTTATTTAATTTCTTAGTTACCCCTCCCATCAAAATGTACCCTGTTTCTAATACAGAATATTTCTAATTATGAAAAGAACATCTGCCCATTCAAGAAACTTTGGAGAACACAGAATAGTATAAAATTACTCCTATTACATCCCAACAAACACCTTGAGAGCAACCTTGTGGCCCCTCCTCCCCTTGCCCAGGTGTATCCCCTCATTTATTCTACAAAGATGGAATCATATTGTAGAGTAATTACAAATCTTTTGTTCACTTAATGTTATTTCATGAGAATTTCCCATGGTACTAAACTGTTCTTCAAAAGACAGCATCAAATGACTGTGTGGCATCTACCCTTTGGATGTCACATAATTTATGCAGCCATTCCTCTGCTGATCACATTTAGCTTGATTCTAGTTTTACACTGTTATAATTAACACTGTGATAATCGTTGCACATAAATCTCTTCTCTGTCTGTAATTATTTCCCTTGGATAGATTGCTACCGGTTAAAGGGTGTGCATGTTTTAAGACTCTTCTTATATATCACTATACTGTCCTGAAAAGACACTGTCCCACTCTGTGTCTTCTTTTCTGAATTGCCTGTGAATGTCCATGACCTGGTTTGTTTTCCCCTAAGGAAGTTCATCTCTTCTTATTTGTAAGAGCTTTTTAAAGATATGCTAAAAAGATTAACTTTTAGATTTTTAATTATGGTAAAATATACATAACATGATATTTGCCATTTTAACCATTTTTAAATGTACAGTTTAGTGATGTTAAGTATTTCCACACTGTTGTGCAAACAATCTGCAAAACATATTTATCTTTTAAAACTAACACTCTGTACCCATTAAACAACAGCTCCCCATTCGCTTCTCCCCACAGCCCCTGGTGACCACTCTTCTGCTTTCTTTCTCTATGAACTCAACTACTAGCTTAGGTGCCTCATATAAATGGAGTATTTGTCTTTTTGTGGCTTATCTAAATTATAATAATGTAATCAATTTTCATCCATGTTGCCGTACATGACGGAATTTCCTTTTTTTTTTTTTTTTTTTTTTTTTTTGAGACTGAGTCTCACTCTGTCTTCCAGGCTGGAGTGCAGTGATGTGATCTTGGCTCACTGCAACTTCCGCTTTCCCTGGCCCAAACAATTCTCAAGCCTCAGCATCCCAAGTAGCTGGGACTACAGGTGCACGCAAGCATGCCTGGCGAATTTTTGTATTTTTGTAGAGATGGGGTTTCACCATGTTGCCCAGGATGGTCTCAAACTGCTGAGCTGAAAGCAGTCCGCCCACCTTGGACTTCCTAAGTGTTGGGATTACAGAGGTGAGCCACCACCTCCAGCCCAGAGTTTCCTTTCTTTTTCAGGCAGAATCCATCTGATGTACATGCCAGGGTGGTTTGCTGCACCTATCAACCCATCATCTACATTAGGTATTTCTGTTAATGCTATCTCTCCACTAGCCCCCCGCCCCCCTCACAGGCCCCAGTGTGTGATGTTCTCCTCCCTGTGTCCACGTGTTCTCATTGTTCAACTCCCACTTATGAGTGAAAACATGTGGTGTTTGCTGTTCTGTTCTTGTGTCAGTTTGCTGAACATGATGGTTTCCAGCTTCATTCATGTCCCTGCAAAGGACATGAACTCATCTGTTTTTATGGCTGCATAATATTCCATGGTGTCTATGTGCCACATTTTCTTTATCCAGTCGATCATTGATGGGCATTTGGGTTGGTTCCAAGTCTTTGTTATTGTGAACAGTGCTGCAGTAAACATACGTGTGCATATGTTTTTATAGTAGAATGATTTTATAATCCTTTGGGTATATACCCAGTAATGGGATTGCTGGGTCAAATGGTATTTTTAGTTCTAGATCATTGAGGAATCGCCACACTGTCTTCCTCGATGGTTGAACTAATTAATACTCCCACCAACAGTGTAAAAGCATTCCTATTTTTCCACGTCCTCTCCAGCATCTGTTGTTTCCTGACTTTTTAATGCATTTTTAAACAAAAATAAATTTAATTACATTTAATAATTTAGAAAATTTTGGGGATATCATGGAACCTAGGGACTTGATCCACTTTGTCACTAAACAAAGGAAATATAAAGTTAATCTCACCCAGCTCCCTTCTGAGTGAAGGAATACGTGAATATTGTGTCTAATGGATGTCTGTGGACTTTAACTCCAAGGGAGTGAAAAGCTGAGGTAATTAAGTGGATAACTTAGGGAGAGGCATTGACTTGGATGCAAAAGCAATTTTAGATGTTTTGCTTACCCAGTTGATGGGGCCTAGTGGCTGGTTCACAACCATTCAGCACTTCCCTATGTGTAGATAAAACATGAACATTCCAGGACTCAGAACGTCAATTAATTAGAATGTGAACACAGGTATTTGTTAATTCATTCAGTGAACAATTAATGAGCACCCACCATGTGCCAAGCACTGTGCTCACTGCAGGGTGGCAATAAAGGTGGGACTTAGTCTTTGCAGTGCAGTAAGTGGTATTACATGTGCTCACCAATAATAACAACAGAGGCGGATTCTATCAGTGCCATAAAGCACTGTGCTGTGGATACTCAGAGATGCCGTCAGCTCACAGCCATCCAGATTCAGGGGACCTTTTTCCTCTCTGTTTCATGGAGGGAACAGGCTACAAGCTACAGCCGATTGATCACTCGGGGGGATTGCCAGGCCCAGGACCAGGTGCTCTTTGACATCTTCTTCTTTTTGCTTTCTCATCATTAAGTACAATGTACTTTCTCATCATTAAGATCTTCATTCCTGGCTTCATATTCCTGGGCCTATTTTTTTTTTTTTTTTTAATAGAGTCTCAGTCTCACTCTCTCACCCAGGCTGGAGTACAGAGGCATGATCATAGCTAACAGCAAGCAGCCTCAAATTCCTGGGCTCAAGCAATCCTCCTGCCCAGGCCTCCTGAGTAGCTGGGACTATAGGCACGTATCACAACACCCAGCTAATTTTTTTATTTTGTTTTGTTTTGAAGTTTTGTAGAGACAGGGTCTCACTATGTTATCCAAGCAGGTCTCAAACTCCTGGCCTCAAGTGATCCTTCCACCTCAGCCTCCCAAAACATTGAGATTAACAGGCCTGAGCCACTGTGCCTAGCCAGGCAAGCTTTTTTGAACATAATTCCTGACGACCTGCTTTCTGATGCTTCCACCAATTTCACTTCCTTGCAATATAATACATCTTGATTTCTTTCTTTTTTTTTTTTTCTTTTTTGAGAAGGAGTCTTGCTCTGTCACCAGGCTGGAGTGCAGTGGTGCAATCTTAGCTCACTACAACCTCTGCCTCCTGGGTTCAAGCGATTCTCCTGCCTTAGCCTCCTGAGTAGCTGGGACCACACACACATGCTACCACGCCCAGCTGATTTTTGTATTTTTAGTAGAGACGGGGTTTCACCTTATTGGCCAAGATGGTCTCAATCTCTTGACCTCATGATCTACCCGCCTTGGCCTCCCAAAGTGCTGGGATTACAGCCATGAGCCATAGTGCCCAGCCATGATACATCTTGATTTCTTTCTTTTTTTTTCTCTTTCTTTTGAGGTGATGTCTAGCTCTATCCCCTGGCTGGAGTGCAATGGTATGATTTCGGCTCACTGTAACCTCTGCCTCCCAGGTTCAAGCAATTCACTTGCCTCAGCCTCCCAAGCAGCTGGGATTACAGACACCCGCCACCACACCTGGCTAATTTATGTATTTTTAGTAGAGACAAGGTTTCACCATGTTGGCCAGGCTGGTCTTGAACTCCTGACCTCGTGATCCGCCCTGCCTCAGCCTTCCAAAGATACATCTTGATTTCTAAAGGCAGCCTGATGCTGCCGAAAGACCATAGGCTTTGGAGTACAAGTAAGCTTTGCTGAAATCCTTGCTGCTTTTATTACTGGCAGTGTGGTTTTGGACCAAATTTCTAAAATGAGGAAGATTTAATTTTCTCATGTGCCATATGGGGGTAGTTAATGCATGTTATGTGAGGTTGTTTTAAATGTTCAATTAAATGAGATTTTACATAAAGCTGACAGTATAGTGCCACATCAAAAGGGGTGACTGTTTTATTAATATTTGCCCTCCCTTTGGATCAGAGGTCTCCTAAACCCAGAGATTTATCACATGTCTTCTGGATTTAGTCTGACTTTCTTTACCTTTCCGTGAAAACCATTCTTTTTACTTAAATTGCTCTGTTAGAAGGAGTTCTGAGCCTTAAACTGTTTGTCAACTGTTGCACTGAGTTTATTAGTGGAATGAATGTCTTCAGTCCCACTGCTGAGATGAATACACTTGGCCTCCTAGCGTGTCCAGTCCACTTTCTCATGGAGTCTATTTCCCTCATTCCTCATCCTTGTGAGCCAGCTCAGAAACTACAGCTTTATTAGAAGCAGGGCTAATGCCTCTGCTCTGAGCTCTTTCCATTCAACATTCTTCACCAGGAATCCCTTTTCCATTTCTTCCTGGCCAGCTCCAGGGTGCATTTCTTTTTTCTTTTCTTTTCTTTTTTATTTTTTCCAAGAAAGCCTGCTGGCCTGTTTATTATTATGGGGTCAACTATCCCAGTGTCACATTCTAAATCTCTGGGAACAATCTTGCTTGCAGAAGAATGGCAAAGACTATCTTTCTGAGCAGTGTTGTGGAAGGGAAAGAATGCTAACCAGACTTGGAGGTAGGAAATAGATGGCATTAGACTAGCCCTGCCCTTTATAAGCACTGTCAGTTTCACAATGCGCTTTCTTTTCCTAGATTTGTTTTCTCCGTTTTCTAATGAAAGAGTAAATATTGGTGGTTTCTAAGTTTCCTTTCAGTTCTGGTGGTCTCTGGGTTATAAACGTAATTGAGTGTAAGCATTTAAAGAAATAAGAACAGTTGCCTTCCTCCTGTCATTATAGTTGGGGTACAAATAAGAGGTTAATGCACGGATTAAAAGTATGGATTTTTGAGACTGAGGTAGGAGGTGGGACTTGACTTCAGACCAGCTTGAAGGCTGGCTGAAACAGGAAAGAGGCACTGAAATCACTTCTCTGTAAGACACACCCACCAGTGCGCCATGACCATTTGCTATTGCCATGACAACACCCAGAAGTTACTACCCCTTTCCATGGCAACGACCTGGAAGTTACCTCCCCTTTTCTAGAAATTTCTGTATCACTTGCCCCTTGATTTGCATGTAATTGGAAGTGGATATAAATCTGACTGCAGAACTGCCTCAGAGCAGCTACTCTCAGCACTCTGCCCAAGAAGTAGCCCTGCTCTGAAGGAGCAGTAATGGAGCTGTAGCAATGCCACCTCAACCAAACTGTTTCCTTCCACCACCAGCTTGCTCTTGAATTCTTTCCTGAGCAAAGCTAAGAACCCTCCCAGGTAAAGCCCCAATTTGGGGGCTCACCTGCCCTACAACAGGAAAACCTAAATACTAAAATATATAAAGTGTGTTAATCTTATGTATATAATTTAATGGATTTTTCCTATGTATTCAGCTGTCCATCTCCCCCCTTATTCCAGCACCTAGAAAAAAACAGAGAACATTTCCATCACCCCATAAGTTTCCTTCATGTTTCTCCCCAGTCGAAATTTAATCTCCAGAGGTAACCACTATTCTGACTTCTATCATTATCAGATAGCTTGGCCTAATTTTTGTTTGCTTGTTTTTTGAGCTTCTTTCAGAATAACTTGGTCTTGGTCTTCATACAAATAAAACCATATGGCATGCATTTTCTTGTGTTTGGCTTTCACTTAACATTATATTTGTGAGAGTCATCCATATTGTTACATCTGTCACCAGTTCACACTTTGTGTAGTATTTCACTTTGTAAATATACCACAGTATATGTATTCAATCACCATTTGATGGACATTCTGGTTATTTTCAATTCTTTTACTATTTTAAATAAAGCTTCAATAAATATTATTGCACATTTCTGTTGGGGGACATATATTCATTTCTCCTGGGTAAATTATTAGGTTTGGAATTGCTGGGATATAGAGCAGAAATATTTTATCTTCAGTACAAATTACCAACAGCTTTTCAAAGTGGTTTATCATTTTGCATTCCCACCAGCAATGTGTGAGAGGTCCAGATGCTCCACATCCTCACCAACATTTGATATTGCCAGTCTTTTTGATTTTAGCCATTCTGGTGGGTATGAGGTGGCATTACATTATGATTAAAAGTGTAGACTTTCTTAAAGCCATGAAACACCTGCACTTGAGCCCTACATCTTCTATTAATGAGGTAACTGAACAGGAACAAGAAACCTAAACACTTTGAGACTCAAGTTTCTTTACCTATAACATAAAGGATACTCTTGTCCACCTCAAGAGGTTTTCTGAAGATTAAATGCGATAGTGATTATGAAGCAGAGGCTCTGGCTCATAAATACTTTTAGTATTAAATAATAACTGTTATAGCTGCTGTCATCATTATTATTATTACTACTGCAATTGATATTATTCAGGTAAAGAAGTCCCCTGTTCTATTAAGGTTGTCCTACATATAAGGACATTATTGTTTGAAATTATTGTTATTCTTTGAGAAGGTGTCTCACTCTGTCACCCAGGCTGGAGTGCAGTGGCACAATCTCAGCTCACTGCAACCTCTGCCTCCCAGGTTCTAGTGATTCTCTTGCCTCAGCTTCCCAAGTAGCTGAGATCACAGGCACCTGTTACCACATCTGACTAATTTTTGTATTTTTAGTAGAGACAGGGTTTTACTATGTTGGCAAGGCTGGTCTCAAACTCCTGACCTCAAGTGATCTGCCCACCTCAGCCTCCCAAAATGCTGGGATTCTAGGCATGAGCCACCACGCCCAGCCAAATTAATTTTAAAGTTATATTTTCATGTTATAAAGTTTTCTTAGGCAGTTGACAGGAATTTAATAATATTGAGAGAAGAAATTCATTTAGTCCATTAATCCATTGGCAATTATCAATAGGTATATCCTATGTGCCCAGTGCTGTTCTGGGTACAGGGTCCCCCTCTTGTGGAATGTGTAAGAAGGGAGATAGACAATCAACAATAACCAAGTAGTGAACAAGATGGTTTTATAGAATGATACATACCCTTGATGAAAATATAATAATGTGATAGAGAATGTTGAGGAGCCTATAGTAGATGGGTGATTAGAGAAGGTCTCTCTCAGGAGGCAAGCTTTGCAATAAAATCTAAATGATTAAGAATCTAGGTTTGCAAACATCTGAGGTACAGAGAGCTCCAGGAAGAGGGAAATGCAAGTGCAAAGGATGTAAGATAGGAATGGGCTGGGAATGCTTGAAAAACAGAAGGAATTTGCTGTGGCTATAGGGAACCAAGGGCAAAGTGGTGTGAGAGAGGGAAGCTGGCAGGACTGTGGTATATAATGTCCTGCAGGTTACTTTACATTTGTGTGTGTGTGTGTGCACACACACACACACGCGCGTGCACACACACACACACACACACACATATATATATATATATACATATATATATATATTTAAATTACACTTTAAGTTCTGGGGTATATGTACAGACCTTGCAGGATTGTTGAGGTACACACATGCCATGGTGGTTTGCTGCCTCCATCCCCCATCACCTACATCAGGCATTTCTTTCAATGTTATCCCTACCCAACCTCCCCACCCCCTGCTGTTCCTCCCCTAGCCTCCCATCCCCCAACAGACCCCAGAGTGTGATGTTCCCTTCCCTGTGCCCATGTGTTCTCATTGTTCAACCTCCCCAATGAGTGAGAGCATGCGGTGTTTGGTTTTCTGTTCTTGTGTCAGTTTGCTGAGAATGATGGTTTCCAGATTCATCCACGTCCCTACAAAGGACATGAACACATCCTTTTTTATGGCTGCATAGTATTCCATGGTATAGATATGCCACATTTTCTTTATCCAGTCTATCATTGATGGGCATTTCGGTTGGTTCCAGGTCTTTGCTATTGTAAACAGTGCCACAGTGAACACGTGTGCATGTGTCTTTACAATAGAAGGATTTGTAATCCTTTGGGTATATACCCAGTAATGGGATTGCTGGGTCAAATGGAATTTCTATTTCTAGGTCCTTGAGGAAGTGCCATACTGTCTTCCACAATAGTTGAACTAATTTACACTCCCACCAACAGTGTAAAAGTGTTCCTATTTCTCCACATCCTCTCCAGCATCTGTTGTCTCCAGATTTTTTAATGATCGTCATTCTAACTGGCATGAGATGGTATCTCAATATGGTTTAGATTTGCACTTCTCTAACAAACAGTGATGTTGAGCATTTTTTCATGTTTGTTGGCCTCATAAATGTCTTCTTTTGAGAAGTATCTGTTCATATACTTTGTCCACTTTTGAATGGGTTTGTTTGTTTCTTGTATATCTGCTTTAGTTCTCTGTAGATTCGGGATATTAGCCCTTTGTCAGATGGGTAGATTGCAATGATTTTTTCCCATTCTGTTGGTTGCCGGTTCACTCTAACGATTGTTTCTTTTGCTGTGCAGAAACTCTTAAGTTTAATTAGATCCCATTTGTCTATTTTGGCTTTTGTTCCCATTGCTTTTGGTGTTTTAGTCATGAAGTCTTTGCCTATGCCTACGTCCTCAATGACATGTTTTAGTCATGAAGTCCTTGCCTATGCCTATGTCCTCAATGATATTGCCTAGGTTTTCTTCTAAGGTTTTTATGGTGTTAGGTCTTATGTTTAAATCTTTAATCCATCTGGAGTTAACTTTTGTGTAAGATGTAAGGAAGGGGTCCAGTTTCAGCTTTCTGCACATGGCTAGCCAGTTTTCCCAACACCTTTTATTAAACAGGGAATCTTTTCCCCATTGTTTGTTTCTGTCAGGTTTGTCAAAGATCAGATGGTTACAGATGTGTGGTGTTACTTCCAAGGCCTCTGTTCTGTTCCATTGGTCTATACCTCTGTTTTGGTACCAGTACCATTCTGTTTTGATTCTGTAGACTTATAGTATAGTTTGAAGTCAGGTAACATGATGCCTCCAGCTTTGTTCTTTTTGCTTAGGATTGTCTTGGCTATGCGGGCTCTCTTTTGGTACCATATGAAGTTAAAGTGGTTTCTTCCAGTTCTGTGAAGAAGGCCAATGATAGCTTGATGGGGATAGTGTTGAATCTATAAATTACTTTGGGCAGTGCGACCATTTTCATGATATTTATTCTTCCTAACCATGAGCATGGAATGTTTTTCCATCTGTTTGTGTCCTCTCTTATTTCCTTGAGCAGTGGTTTATAATTCTCCTTGAAGAGGTCCTTCACATCCTTTGTTAGTTGTATTCCTAGATATTTTATTCTCTTTGTAGTAATTGTGAATGGGAGTTTGCTCATGATTTGGCTCTCCGGTTTTCTGTTATTGGTGTATAGGAATGCTTATGATTTCTGCACATTGATTTTGTATCCTGATACTTTGCTGAAGTTGCTTATCTACTTAAGGAGATTTTGGGCTGAGACGATGGGATCTTCTAAATATACAATTATGTCATCTGCAAATAGAGACAATTTTGACTTCCTCTTTTCCTAATTGAATACCCTTCATTTATTTTTCTTGCCTAATTGCTCTGGCTAGGACTTCCAATACTATATTGAATAGGAGTGGTGAGAGAGGGCATCCTTGTCTAGTGCCAGTTTTCAAAGGGAATGCTTCCAGGTTTTGCCCATTCAGTATGATATTGGCTGTAGATTTGTACTTTTATTATTTTGAGATATGTTCCATGGATACCTAGTTTATTGAGACTTTTTAGCATAAAGCCCTGTTGAATTTTGTCGAAGGCCTTCTTTGCATCTATTGAGATGATCATGTGGTTTTTGTCTTTGGTTCTGTTTATGTGAGGGATTATGTTTATAGATTTGTGTATGTTGAACCAGCCTTGCATCCCCGGGATGAAGCCTACTTGATCATGATGGATAAGCTTTTTGATCTGCTATTGCATTTGGTTTGCCAGTATTTTATTGAAGATTTTTGCATCGATGTTCATCATGGATATTGGCCTGAAATTTTCTTTTTTAATTGTGTCTCTGTCAAGTTTTGGCATCAGAATGATGTTAGTCTCATAAAATGAGTTAGGGAGGATTCCCTCTTTTTGTACTGTTTGAAATAGTTTCAGAAGGAATGGTACCAGTTCCTCTTTGTACATCTGGTAGAATTTGGCTGTGAACCTGTCTGGGCCTGGACTTTTTTTGGTTGGTAGGCTTTTAATTGCTGCCTCAACTTCAGACCTTGTTATTGGTCTATTCAGGGATTCAACTTCTTCCTGGTTTAGTCTTGGGAGGGTGTAAATGTTCAGGAGTTTATCCATTTCTTCCAGATTTACTGGTTTATGTAAATAGAGTTGTTTGTGGTAATCTCTGATGGTAGTTTGTATTTCTGTGGAATTGGTGGTGATTCCCCTTTATCATTTTATATTGCATCTATTCGATTCTTTTCTTTTTTCTTTTTCATTAGTCTGGCTATCGGTCTGCCTATTTTGTTGATCTTTTCAAAGCGCCAGCTCCTGGATTTATTGATTTTTTTGAAGGGTTTTTTTTTGTGTGTGTCTCTGTCTTCTTCAGTTCTTCTGTGATCTGAGTTATTTCTTGGCTTCTGCTAGCTTTTGAATTTTTTTGATCTTGCTCCTCTAGCTCTTTCAATTTTGATGATAGGGTATCAATTTTAGATCCTTCCTCGCTTCTCATGTGGGCACTTATTGCTATAAATTTCCCTCTAGACACTGCTTTAAATGTGTCCCAGAGATTCTTGTACATTGTGTCTTTGTTCTCATTGGTTTCAAAGAACATCTTTATTTCTGCCTTCATTTCATTATTTATCCAGTCATCATTGAGGAGTAAGTTGTTTAGTTTCCATGCAGTTGTGTGGTTTTGAGTGAGTTTCTCAATCCTGAGTTCTAATTTGATTGCACTGTGGTCTGAGAGACTGTTATGATTTCCATTCTTTTGCATTTGCTATTGAGTGATTTACTTCCAATTATATGGTCAATTTTAGAGTAAGTGCAATGTGGTGCTGAGAAGAATGTATATTATGTGGATTTAGGGTGGAGAGTTCTGTAGATGTCTGTTAGGTCTGCTTGGTCCAGATCTGTGTTCAAGTCCTAAATATCCTTGTTGATTTTCCGTCTCGATCTAATATTGAAAGTGGAGTGTTAAAGTCTCCCACTATTATTGTGTGGGAGTCTAAGTCTCTTTGTAGGTCATTAAGAACTTGCTTTATGTATCTGGGTTCTCCTGTATTGGGTACATACATATTTAGGATAGTTAGGTCTTCTTGTTGCATTGATCCTTTTACCATTATGTAATGCCCTTCTTTGTCTCTTTTTATTTTTGTTGGTTTAATGTCTGTTTTATCAGAGACTAGAATTGCAACCCTGCTTTTTTTGCTCTCCATTTGCTTGGTAAATTTTCTTCCTTTCCTTTATTTTGAGTCTACGTGTGTCTTTCCACGTGAGATGGATCTCCTGAATATAGCACACCAATGGATCTTGACTTTTTATCCAGTTTGCTGGTCTGTGTCTTTTGATTGGTGCATTTAGGCCATTTATATTTAATGTTAATGTTGTTATGTGTGAATTTGATCCTGCCGTTTTGTTACTGGCTGGTTGTTTTGCTCATTAGTTGACACAGTTTTTTCAATCGTCACTGGTCTTTACCATTTGATACATTTTTGCAGTGGCTGGTACTGGTTGTTCCTTTCCATGTTTAGTGCTTCTTTCAGGAGCTCTTGTAAGGCAGGTCTGGTGGTGACGAAACCTCTCAGCAATTGCTTGTCCATAAAGCATTTTATTTCTCCTTCATTTATGAAGCTTAGTTTGGCTAGATATGAGATTCTGGGTTGAAAGTTTTTTTCTTTAAGGATGTTGAATATTGGCCCCCACTCTCTTCTGGCTTGTAGGGTTTTTGCTGAGAGATCACTGTGAGTCTGATGGGCTTCCCTTTTTGTGTGACCCAACCTTTCTCTCTGGCTGCCCTTAGCATTTTTTTCTTTATTTCAACCCTGGTGAATCTGACAATTTTGTGCCTTGGGGTTGCTCTTCTTGAGGAGTATCTTTGTGGTATTCTCTGTGTTTCCTTGATTTGAATGTTGGCCTGCCTTGCTAGGCTGGGGAAGTTCTCCTGGATAATATTCTGAAGAGTGTTTTCCAGCTTGGATTCATTTGTCCTGTTACATTCATGTACACTGATCAAGTGTAGATTAGGTCTTTTCATGTAATCCCATATTTCATGGAGGCTTTGTTCATTTCTTTCTACTTTTTTCTCTAATCTTGCCTTGTCATTTTATTTCATTGAGTTGATCTTCAATCTCTGATATTCTTTCTTCTGCTTGATCGATTCGGCTACTGAAACTGATGTATGCTTTGCAAAGTTCTTGTTTTGTGTTTTTCAGCTCCATCAGGTTGTTTATGTTCTTCTCTAAACTGGTTATTCTAGTTAGCATTTCATCTAACCTTTTTTCAAGGTTTTTAGTTTCTTTGCATTGGGTTAGAACATGTTCCTTTAGCTCAGAGAAGTTTGTTATTACCCACCGTCTGAAGCCTGCTTCTGTCAATTCGTCAAACTCATTCCCCATCCTGTTTTGTTCCCTTGCTTGTGAGGAATTGTGATCCCTTGGAGGAAGAGAGGCGTTCTGGTGTTTAATGATTGCTTCTTTTTGCACTGGTTTCTTCCCATGTTCGTGGATTTATCTACCTTTGATCTTTGAAGTTGGTGATTTTGGATGGGGTCTCTGAGTGGATGTCCTTTCTGTTGATGTTGAAGGTATTTCTTTTTGCTTTTTAGTTTTCCTTCTAACAGTCAGGCCCCCCTGCTGTAGGACTGCTGGAGGTCCACTCCAGACCTTGCTTGCCTGGGAATCACCCATGGGAGCTGCGGCACAGCAAATATTGCTGCCTGATCTTTCCTCTGGTAGCTTCATCCCAGAAGTGTACTTGCCTATTGTCAGCCGGAGCTCTCCTGTATGTGGTGTCTTTTTGGTTATGCAGGGGTCAGGGAGTCACTTGAGGAGGCAGTCTGTCCCTTGTCTGTCTGCAGAGGCACTGCTGGGCTGCCATAGGCTCAGTCCAGCTGTTGCGTAAGCTTCCTCTGGCTTTTGTTTACACAGGTAAGATCAGCCATGGCAGACGCCCTTACCCCCACCGAGCTCAGTCATCCCAGGTAGAGCTCAAACTGATGTGCTGGCTGTGAAACTCTCAAGCGAGTTTGCTGGTCTCTCTCAAGTTTGCTGGTCTTTGTGGGATTGGGGCCCACCAAGCCATATCACCTGTCTCCCTGCTTTCAGCTTTCCCTCTTTCTGAGGAATGGGGAGTTTGGTCCTGCAGGCACTCTCGGCACTGGTCCAGAACATCCACCCAGATCTGTGCTGACAACCCGCAGTGCCAGCTGGAGCTGCCACTCAGAACTGTGCCAGTAATTCGCAGCACTTTTCAGGCTGGCGGGTATCTCCTTGTCTGTGGTTGCAAAGGTGATGGGAGAAGCACAGTATCTGAACCGGAGTACTGGAGGGGACGAGTCCCCAATCCTCCATCCAGTTGCCCTTCCTGGGTGGGGCAGCACCCTGCCCTGCCTGTTTGTCCTCCTTGGGCTACACCCAGTAGCTGTTCAACCAGTCCCATTGAAATGAATCTGGTAACTTGGTTGGAAATGTGGGGATCACTCACCTTCTGCATTGCTCTCGCTGGGAACTGCACTTTGGAGCTGCTCCTATTTGGCCATCTTGGCGGAAAACCTACATATGTATATTTTTGAGATGGGTTCTTACTCTCTCACCCAGGCTGGAGTGCTGTGACAGGATCTTGGCTCACTATAACCTCCACCTCCCAGGCTCAAGTGATCCTCCCACCTCTGCTTCCCAAGTAGCTGGGACTACAGGCACACACCACCATGCCCAGCTAATTTTTTTGTATTTCTTTGTAGAGATGCGGTTTCACCTTGTTGCCCAGGCTGGTCTCAAGCTCCTGAGCTCGTAATCCGCCTGGTTTGGCCTCAGAAAGTACTGGGATTACAGGCATGAGCCACTGTGCCCAGCCTACATTTGTATGTGAAGTGTAATATGAAGCCTTGGAAGATTTTAAGGAGAGGCATAGAATGAGCAGATGTCTATTTTTAGGAGAGGACTTTTCTGTGTGTTATGTAGAGAATCTAGAGAGTTGATGGAAGTGGGTAAGGAGTGGAAGCAGGAAGCTTGGTCCTCCTGCTGCAGCAGGTCAGATGAGGGATGGTGGCAGCACTCCTGAGAAGTGGCAGGACAGATGGAGAAGAGTGGGTGGATGTGAAATGAAGCTTGCAGATTGTCCTGATGGGCCTTGCTGATGGTAGGGAGGATAAGATAAAGAGAGGGATAAAGGCTCTGGAACTGAAGAAGCAATGACGAGAAAGACTGGAGGAGAAATGGTGTATGTGGAGGGTTGCAGGAATAATGTTTTCTTTTGGCCATTGTCATGGGTTTAAATTGTACCCCCATAAAAAAAATATTGAAGTCTGAATTGCTGAACCTGTAAATGTAACCATACTTGAGATCAGGATTTTGGCAGATGTAATCAAGTTAAGATGAGGTCATACTGAATTAGGGTGGACTTTAATCCATATGATAAGGATTTATGGTGATGAGAAGAACTGAATGGAGAGAGGGACAGACAGACCTACAGGACAGACAAGGAGGAACTGAGGACAAACTGTGAGGCAAAGAAAGTTACTGTCAGCAACTCTTTTGACATTTCATAAAGAAAGGCAGTAGAGAAATGGGACAGTGACTGGGGCTGAGGGAATGGGGTGAAGGGAGAATGGTACATGTAAAGTCATAAGAGTCGAGAAGTTTCAGTATGAATGAGCCCATTGAGAGAGAGAAATTGATGACTGAGGAGGAGAGGGAGAATTTCAGGAGCTAAGTCCTTGAGAAGATGAAAAGGGATAGGCCATGATAAGAACAAGGACATTTGGCTCACTTTCATAGCAGGGAGGATAGAGAAAGGGGATGATTGTAAATTCCCTGAAAACAACAGAGTTCCCTTCCTATAAGGCAAGGTCACGAGCTGAAGGGCACAGAGAACAGGGGACACTGGAGGTTTCAGGAACCAGGAGAAACTATAAAAGACATTTGGGAATTCGAAGAACCAACATCCCAGGGAAGGAAAGCGCAATTCCCAAGAGGCGAGCGGCCCCCTGAAACTTGAGATTCTTAATTCTAAAAGATCCTGGGCAGTAACAATGTTATTGCTGAACACATCCCAGGCACTGTTCTAGGCCCTTTACATCTAAAGTTCCACAGCTACTAGATGTAGCTGGTGGGCTTTCACCACTGATGGTTTTGCTGAGTGAGCACAGTGGAATGAGATGGAGGCTGAAGGTGCTTATGAGGATGAACCATGCCAACACAACTGGATAAGGAGGCAAGGAAGGCTCAGGGTATAACAGTCTGCAAGTGAAATCACCTTCCTACTGGGTGTTATAGTCTGAAAAATAGTTTAGCCCTTCAAATTTTATCCCTCTCCAGTTGTTTATTTTGCTCTGGGTTGGAAAGGGCTCTCTTTGGTGCTTGGGAAGAGGTGTGGTCCTTTGAGCAGATACTGGCCAGGCAGCTCCCCCACCTAGAGTTCTTATAGTTCCATCATCTTCCTAAAGTTGAATTAATCTAACCCCAGGTCACTCACATGGCTCACTTTTCCAAAGAATCAGAGGCAATAGATGACAAAATGCCACAAGACACTGTATACATATGATTACATTTGGACAATACAGTACAAGACTCAGTATGTCCAACCAAAATTCTGTCTCAGAGCCAAAGACATGGTCTAACCCACACAAGCATGACATTTCCCAGCATGTCAGGAGCAAGGCAGGGAACACAGAATCACAGAGGAACCAGTGCAGGCAGGTGTGAGATGGAGTGCTTCCTTCTTGAGGTGAGATGAGCTGGGTTTCAGAGTTTTCCTCTACTACATCTTTGTTGGTGGGTCTGTTTTTTCCAAAGCACATCCATGAGAATTGCAGCGAGTGACCTAAACCATGACATTACCAGCATGAGCACTGACATTCTCCCAGAAGTAGGAGTAGAGAAGAGTCCTTCCTGGAGCTTTGAATAGTTTTGGGCCTAAGACTCTTCCTTGTCTTTCTCCCTGGAGTATTTTGAAATATTCTGTATACTTGAGGAGGTTTGCTCTTCTAGTAGTAATACTAGTAGTAGTAGTCATGATAGTAACCACTTATTGAGTAACTGTAAGGTGCACTGTGCTTTATATGAATTATTGTTTTTGCTTTGAGATGGAGTGTCGCTCTGCTGCCCAGGCTGGAGTGCAATGGTGGAATCTCGGCTCACTGCAACCTCCACCTCCTGGGTTCAAGTGATTCTCCTGCCTCAGCCTCTCAAGTAGCTGGAATTACAGGCACCTACCACCACTCCCGGCTAATTTTTGTATTTTTAGTAGAGGCAGGGTTTCACCATGTTGGTCAGGGTGGTCTAGAACTCCTGACATCATGATCCGACTGCCTTGGCCTCCCAAAGTGCTGGGATTACAGGTGTGAACCACCACACCCGGCCAAACTATTGTATTTAATTTAATCTTCATCCCTTCCTCATGAGCCAGGCACCATTCCCATTTTACAGATAAGGATAACTTAGAAAGCATGAATGGTTCATTCAGAGCCACGATGCTGGTGTCAGAACCAGATAGACTTATTGGAAGCCTACACTCTTATTGCCTCTATGTTACTGAGATATGCCTGGGGTCATTTGGCACTTCAGGCTTAGCTTTCTTTTTGGAAATATGGTGTAATGAAAGGAACTCCCAGCATAGAAAGACAGGGAATTTAGAGTCCATCCTAAATCACGCTTAGTCACTCTGTGACTTTGTGTAATTATTTAACCTCTCTGAGACTTAACTCCTGCAAAATAGAGAATGCCAATATTTTCTTCACACGTTTTCCTCTAGATGCTAAAAGGCATTCATCACCAATGTCTCAGTCCAAAGGCACATGATAAAATTATATAAGACAGTGACAGTTTCTCAGGATCATTTAGTTAAAACTCATTAATTTGGATGCACTCATAGGAAGCTCAGTGTTTTTGCAGAACGTGAGAAGTAGTCAAGAAACAGAGAGGAAAGCAGGTCTCAGTTACCCCATGGGCTAACACACTGTACATCTGCAGGGTGACAAGAGGAACCTGACAGTTCCTTTATTTCTTAATAGAGCCATGAGGCCTAACCTGTATTCTCATAAGACGCTGGGTGCAAAGAAAGAATTGTTCTTCCCTGCAGAGCACCCACATCGCTTGCCTCTTCTACCTGGCTCTTTTCAGGGCCCCTCTTGGCCAGAATCCTGCTTATGACAATGCAACAGCTCTGGGATGCTGACTGTAGTCAGAGACAAGAATTTGGTTAGACTCTGGGCACCTTTCCAAGGGGATTACAGCCAGCAGGAGAAAATAAATGGTGAGCTGGAGTCCTCTGAAATAGAACTCAGCCTTTGCCTTGTTTTCTCCAACACAGAGCAGACCGTGGGCTGCTAGGTGCGTTGGAAAGTGCCCAGGGCTGAAAAGTCAAAGACACTGACTTTAGTCCCCACCTCCATGACCTTGGACTGTTCATTGTCCCTCCCTAGCTCGAGGTTCCTCATCAGCAAATAGAGGGTCCCGAAAAGGTGACCTTGAACACTCCTTCTGTTGCAACTTTCTCTGACTTTATCTCGATGGCCAGGAGTAGGCAGAGGGTTTAGCCCTCCTAAAACTTCTGAAGATCACCATCACCGAGCACTTCTCTCCCTCATCCCTGTGGTCAATAATTAGGATACATGAGAGTATGGTTTTCAAACACTGTATTTTTTTGTGCGGGGGGGCCTGTTATTTTTTTATTATACTTTAAGTTCTGGGACACATGTGCAGAACGTGCAGGTTTGTTAGATAGGTATACACGTGCCATGGTGGTTTGCTGCACCCATCAACCCGTCATCTACATTAGGGATTTCTCCTAATGCTCTCCCTCCCCTAGTCCCTTACCCCTCAACAGGCCCCAGTGTGTGATGTTCCCCTCTCTGTTTCCATGAAACACTGTACTTTTAAGCCATGAAACTTTTTAAAGAAAAAAATCTTACCCAAAAGCCTTATAATATACAGGAGACCCCACAGTGGAGCTCCTCAGTTGCAGTGGGTGAGTTGACCTGCAGCTTGCCCTTGACCCTCCCCTTCTTTGCTCTTGGCCTCAGCTGGAGACGTCCACGGAGCACATATTTATGTTTCTGTTTGTTTTTGGTTTCAAACACAGAGCGCCACTTTAAAAACAAAATCCAACCCAACAAAACTATGATTTGGAGGACATTTATTTGAATGGAAAGAGGTTTGCTTATGAACCACTTTCGGGAGGATTCACCTACTCACTGGATGACTATCAAGCTACAGTCCAGATTCTTAGTCCCCAGCCTCATCTTGCTGGTGTCCTGATGCTTCCGTATCTGATGAGATCCTCTGCTTCCTTTTAGGGCAGATGATAGGATGAAAGCAGCATCTCAGAAGTCAAGAGTGTGGGGTTGTTTCTGAGACTACCTGCCTTTGTGACCTTGAGAATGCCGCTACTCACCCTCTTTGGGTTTTCTTTAGTCCAATGAGAGTGTTGGGCAAGGTGGTCCCTGAACGGTTATGACAAGCTGGAATGCTTTATCCTGAGCCTTCCCAGCTGGGGACACCTTGCATTCACCAGATGGGCTATGCAGTTGGTGAAGGTCCCCTTTGTTTCCCCCAGCTGCAGTGTAGGCAGAGGGAAGACAACCAGAGAGAAGATCTTTGGGGTGCCCAGAGTATTTGCCAACAGCTCTGCTAACTCTGCACAGACTCTGGAGGACACAGTCTGCACGGGCTTGTATGAACAAGCACTAGAATTGTCACATGAAATAACACATTCCCAGTTGCTGCTCTGCGGAGATTTTTGCACTAGCTAGTGTCAGTGCAATCTGCAGTTAGGCCTGACCTGCCCCAGTTTACCTCGGTAAGAGTGAGCTCAGAAGCTGCCTTATTAGTTTAGCAAAAAGTTACTGCAGAGAGGAACACAGGTCTCCTGGCTCCCAACCCTCTTCTCATTGTATAATCAGGGTTGTGTTCTTGGGAAATGGAAGGAGCCGCGGGGCTTCCTTGGGGAAAGAGCCCTCAGGCCAGAGAGCAAACCCCGGGCTCTCTCCAGCTCCCTTTTTCCTTGACTCTTTCTGGCCTGAGGTCAGCTTGGGGCATATACAGTGTAAGAGGAGCCCAGGGAGTTACATAGGAAAGAGGAAAACTGCGGTCTTAATGCAAAGAGCAGCTCCCATTTATTGAGGGCTTATTTGTGCAGAGTATTAGACGAAGCACTTTATACACAGAATCTCATTTAATCCTCGCTGCCCTCCTGTGAGGTTAGGTATTAGTATCTGTGTTTGATAAATGCCTTTGTCATTTACACAAGGAAAAGTGGCCCCTCTCATTTCCCAGCCCTTGTACTTCTTTTTATAAAATAACGTTATTAGGGTTTTTTTTGTTTTCAAATTTAAAAGTACAAAGAGAAAAAAAAAATGGCCCATGAGCCCACTTGATAATCCCAGATAAACTCTAAATATTACAAAAATTAAAATAATGCATGTTTAGAATATTCAAACTTTAAAGAAAATCATAAAAATCAAAGGCAAATGTCTCCCTCGCATCAGCCCCACCCCTCTCCTCAAAGGAAAGTTTTAATAGATTGTGATTATTTCTAGAAAAAAAATTACTGTTTGTGTAAATCATCCTATCTGGAATGAACCTATAGATATTCTCTTTGTATGCATTATCTTTATTGTTATTTATGTAAAACAGGTCATACCTAAGCATCGCTCTGGGTCTTGCTTTTTTGTTGTTGTTTTTTCAACTTTCTGTATCTTGGAAACCTTCCTACATCAGCACATACAGCTCTGCCTCCTTCTTTTTAACAGCTGCATAGTATTCCATCATATGTGTTGGATTCTAGTTTATTGAGTAAGTCCCTCACTGGCAGAAATTATTTGCAATCAATCCTGCACTGTCTAGCCTGGTCGATATATTGTGGAAAATTTTGAGCGCATGTATGCAAGGTAAATTTCTAGCAGCAGGAAAATAGGTCAAAGGCATGCCCTTCAAATTGGCACTACAATTTTTACTCCTACCAAGTAGTAAAATGAGGTGCCCATTCTCCTGGCACTGGGTATCATCAGATTCTTTGGTTTTGCCAAATTGATTGGTTTTCTAAAAAGTTATCTTATATTTGATTTTATATTTTCTTAGTTGACCATATTTTTATATATCCATTGGCCTTTCAAGACATTTTCTTTCTGTGTGTGGTGTGGTAGGGTACTACCTATCGGACTTTTTTTTTTTTTTTTTTTTTTAGTTTTTTGTGTATTTTTTCTAGTTATTCTTTGTACACATGACTTTTTATTATTGATATTATAGAGTTTTTTTGTAAATAAAGGGAAAAAGCCTTTTGGCTTTTGATATATCACAGTTTAACATTTTTTTTCAATAACCATGCATTGAAAATATGTCCCTGGGGTTTAGTATGTGTTTTGCCTTTTGTCTGGGGTGTATTTTTCCATCAAGAAGTTCTAGCAATGCACGGTTTCACAGCAGGACCTAAGCACCATTCAGCCTCCCTCTCAGCTTGTCAGAGGCCAGCTCTGTGCCTGTTCTGAGGGCACATAAAGATGGAGAATTGCTCCCCCATCCCTCAAGCTACTTTTGGTTTTATTTCATGGCCAGAGTGTACTTTTATTACCCTGTTTGCACACATTTTCTAGAGCAACTCCAGTATCATTTAACTTTATTTCTGTCAATAAAGATAACTCGTTAAATGTTTAAACACGTGTAATCTAGTTTGCCAATCTTTTCTTAATGAATTTGGGATTTGTGTACTGCTTGAAGATTACAGATAAATACATTCATGTTTTTAGAATTCTAGAGTTTTATTTATTTCTTGGTGGATTTTGTCATCAGGTCTTTTTTTATTCTCCCTGCGGTGGTGACTCGTGGGTATTTTAGTCCTTGAGTTCTTAAAACTGGACACTCTGTGTGGCCTTTATTCTTAAAGGATAATTTGGCAATGAATAAAACCCTCAGGTAACAGCCACGTAACCAAAACACACCAATCAGTCTATCCATCTATCTATCCATCTATCCATCATTTATCTAGATTGTAAACAAATAAAGAATTGTTTAATTGTCAAGCAAGTCTCCAGCTACCCAGCATAGGAAATGGAACTGAGAAGTACTTTTTATACTTTTTCTCAATTACATTTTTCTTCTTACCTACAGAATTATCTGTTACATTAAAATCTCTATCATTTCACTGAATTTCGTTGTATCTGTATAATACTACATGTGCACACAACCTTAAACAACATATTAAAACTCTCACTATATTATGTCATCCTGTTTTTCTTGTTTGCTTTGTGCCTTCATCATGACTGAGAACCATCCATGCTGATAGTTAGAACTCTGGTTCATTTAATTTCATTACATTTCATTTGTATTGTATAGGAATACATTGTGTGAGTACACCACTATTTGTGACTTTTCTCTGGCTGGGAAGATAGGTGATTTTCCTTAATTTGTCTCTATTATAAACTGTATTGCAATGAACATGCTGGCCTATCTCCTCATGCACGTGTAAGGATTTATCTCAGGTATATATCTAGAAGTAGAATGTCCAGTTCCTGGTATATCCACATTCAGTTTTACCAGCCATTGCCAAAGTTATTTCCAAAGCAGTTGAACCGATTTATACTCCCACCAGAAGGGTACATGAGTTCTTGTTTCTGCTCATTCATGTCGGTAGGTTCAGGCATTTTAATCTTTGCTAGCCTATTGAGTGTGAAATGATACCTCATTATGGTTTTAATTTGAATGTCCCTGATTACTTGTGAGATTGAACACTACTTTATGTGTATTTGCCCTTCAGGTTTTCTCTCCTTTGAGTCGCCTATGCATTTCTTTCTCTGTGTTTTTTTCTATTGGGCTGTTTACTTTCTTATTAATATGAAGTTATTTACGTGCTCTAGAAAGTAATGTAAATATATATTTTTCAGTCTCTGACTTGTAGTTTCATGATGGCTTTTGATATATCACAGTTTAACATTTTTTTTATTTCTCTCTAGTTTGTGACTTTGAGTCTTGTTTAAAACTTCTTACTCTGAGATCATTAACATATTCTTTCTGATTCTTATCTGACAATTTTTAATGTTTCACTTTTTTACATTTTGATTCTTAGTCCTTGACTTGATTTCTGCGTTTGTGTTTTTGTGTATACTTGTGTGTATGTTTATGTTTGTATATTTTTCCCAGTTATTCTACCCCTATTGAGTGAAAAGTCTGGACTTTTTTCTGAAGAAAGCTTTTCTGTTCTCCCTTCTTATCATTATTTTCAGTGGAGGAATGGAATCAAAACATCTTCATTCGAAAATAATAGCAGGCTCTTATCTTAAATAATACTAGTAGTACTTAAACAGTACTAGTACTTGATACTAAAGACTTAATACTAGTACTTAAGTAGTAGTTCCGGTAGTACTTAAGTACTCTAGTACTGTTCTAAATGCTTTATGTATTCATATAATATATATGATATATATAATTCATCTTATATGTACAAAATATACATATATGATATATATAATTCATCTTATCATCTACAAAAATGAAAGACTCAAATTTTTTTTTTTTGAGACAGAGTTTCACTCGTTACGCAGGCTGGAGTGCAGTGGCGCCATCTCAGCTCACCACAACCTCCGCCTCCTGGGTTCAAGCAATTCTCTCTCAGCCTCCCGAGTAGATGGGGCTACAGGCTCGTACCACCATGCCCAGCTAATTTTTGTATTTTTAGTAGAGACAGGGTTTCACCATGTTGACCAGGATGGTCTCGAACTCTTGACCTTGTGATCCACCCACCACAGCCTCCCAAAGTGCTGGGATTATAGGCGTGAGCTATCACGCCCGGTCAAGGCTCAAAATTCTTGAAAACTGTACTTTCTATAGGTTTTGTGTTTCATGATGTTGGCTTCAGTTTTCTCCTTTCTTTTTTAAAATGACATTTCACCTGGGTATATCTAGATATCGGTCCCTTTTAATGCATAGACTGGCACTTGATTAATTCTTTTGATCTAAAGAGTAAAGTCTTCCATCTGTTGAGAAAAAAAAAACTATTAACTTTTAATTATTGTTTCTGAATTCTCCCTTCTGTGTCTCCTCTGTGAGTCATATGTTAAATAGATATGACTCCTAAAGTTGTCCTCTGTGCCCTGTCTTTTCTCCCACAGTTTTTATCTCTTTGTCCTTCCCCTCTGAGTACCCGGTGCCTTTCTCTCATTGGACTCTGCTTTATCAGTTTCCTTCTGTATCCGTTCTGTAGTCCAGATCTGCATCCCCAGGCAGACTGTCCTGACCAGTTTATTTCCCTCGCACGGCTGTTGGTCTAATCTCACAGATGCAAAATTCTGTTAAGTCTTACAGAGATCACCATTTGGATATTATCTCATTTCTTCCCCTGCTTTTCTTGCAGCAAATCTCTTCCACAGAGAAACTTTCCCTCTGCTTGCTTTCTTATCAGAGCCAGCAGCACCACACACTCCAGGAGCCCAGCATCGGTCCTCTCTTTAGCTTGAATGTGCCTCCTGCCTGAGGACAGTTGTCCGTTGGTGCTGTCTCTAGGACTTCTGAATTCTGCTGAGATTCAGGAAAGGCATGGAGTTCCAACAGGAGGTCGAGGCAGCCTGGGCAGTGACTGAGCTAAAATAAAGTCTTTGTTGCTTTAGGGAGGGTTGTCAATGGTGAAGGTGAGGGGGCAGTGACAGAACCAGAGGCATAGACATCACCAGGATCCTGATTTGCACCATTCAGTTCAGCAGGTGGTAGAAGGCATGCTCTGAAACCTGAAACCGCCTTTGTCCCTGGCTGTGGACACACTGTGTGTTTGTCTGTTCTGTGACATGGAAGTGCTCGTGCTTCACGGAACTTTTGCTTACTTGTGTTCAGAGCTCTGCTGGATTTATATGTTGTTTCTCTTGAATTGCAATTTGGTCAAAGTTTGCCCTCTTTTGTCCTCTTACCCTGATAGACCACAGATGGGCAGAGACTGTAGGACAGGGAAGGGGGTGGTTCTTTGTGTTAAGCTGACAAATCCTATGATACCCACTCAAATCATCATGAGTTCATATCATCAACCCATTAACTCTATGTATCACCAAAGCAAAGAGGCACTGACTCCTCCCTCTTTTGTCTGTCTGCATGGGGCTTCGCTTTTAACCGCCCTTCTTCCCTTCGTGCGTCCCTTGTTCATGTTAAACTTTGGAGGCTACAGAGAATGCAGATCATTCTAGATCTTGACTCTGGGTCCAGTGAAAAACTGACCTGTCACTGATCCAAGCATAGTGGTTCATGAAAGGTTGTCCTTGGGCCTAAGAGCATTATCAACATCATCTGGGAACTTGTTAGGAATGGAAATTGTCATGCCTCTCCTCTGACCTGCTAAATTCAGGATTCTGGAACTGGGACCCAGCAATCTGGGCCATCCAGGAAAGTGTGCTGCACGTTCAACTTTGAGAACCGCAGCTCAGACAAAAGCTGAAACTATCACTGTGTTTTGTCCACCTCAGCCTCATGAGCAGCTTTCCCAAGAAGTGTCCCAAGGGATGGCTTTGAAAAACAAAAAGCTCCATAGAGAGTTCAGTGATCACGCCCTTATGAGAAGTCCCTAGACTTCTTATGTAGCTTTTCATTTCATTTAACTAAACATTTTCCAAACTGATTTGACCAAAGAATTCTTTATTCCTTTCAAATGCTCTTGGTGCTGCCTCCTTATGCCTCAGCATCTTTTTGTTTTGTCCCCCCGCTGGAAACCTCAGTACTTCTGAGCTCAGTTTCTGTGAACCTAGATGTCACCAAGTGAAATTCTCCAGACCTAATATTTCTGCTGTGTCTTGCTCATTGTCCCAGAGAAGAGTCATAGCTGTACTTGTTTAGGCCACAGTGGTGAGGTGGTCCAGGTGGCAGTGTAGAAAGATCATGAACTTTGAAGGCAGCTAGACCTGCTTCGAAACCAGAATCTACCACCACTTAGCTCCATGAACTAGGGAAAATGACCATTTTTCACATGGTTCTTGTGAGGAGTAAATGAAGCTAGGTGTGCCCACTGGCTTGAGCATGAGATTTGGAGTCAGAAGACTTGGATGTGAGGACTTGTTTTTCCATCGAAAAAATGGGAGATTCATAATAATCAGTGACTTACCACACAGTACTGACTACAATTTTAAGTAGTGCGTATATGTGAAAGACCTTTGTAAACTACAAAATGCTATAAAGTGTTACATATTATTAGCAGAGCCTTAGAACCAACCCAAATGCCCATCAGTGATAGACTGGATGAAGAAAATTTGGCACACATACAACATGGAATACTATGCAGCCATAAAAAAAGATGTCCTTTGCAGAGGCATGGATGAAGCTGGAAACCATCATTCTCAGCAAACTGACACAAGAATGGAAAACCAAACATCACATGTTCTCACTCATAAGTAGGAGTTGAACGATGAGAACACATGGACACCAGGAAGGGAACATTACACACTGGGGCCTGTCAGTCACGGGGGACTAGGGGTGGGATAGCATTAAGAGAAGTACGTAATGTAGATGACGGGGTGATAGATGCAGCGAACCACCATGGCAAGTGTATAACTATGTAACAAACCTGCACTTTCTGCACATGTACCCCAGAAGTTAAAGTATAATAATAAAAAAAGTTAGCTATTATTATGTAGAAAGAAAAAAAGCCATGTTTGCAGAGACTCTGTTTCTCTGTGTAGTTCATAGTAAGTGATCCAGAAATTTCAGTTCCTTTCTGATGAGCATCATCCCCTGAGCACCAGAGCAAGGCTTAGCCCTGAGGGACCTTATTCCAACTGACAGATAAGAATAATTTGCAAATGACACAGGCGTAGTTTTATGTTCCATCTTCCTCAATAATGATTTGCTTATCAAAGATGTTATTTATAAGGAGCACAAAAATAAACCAGTCCAAATTCTACAGGATGTATCACAGGTTCTGAATTAATGTGGTCCAAATTTATGAGGGTTCTGAATTGTTTCTTCCTTTACTTACTCTTCTGTTAGTGGTGGGGGTGGGAAGGAAGTAACAAAGTTACAGAAGGGTGCCAGCTCTCCCTGGGGGTGGCAACAAACCCTTCCACACACCCCTAACCGCCCCTTTCTTCTCCTGATGAAGATGCATTTCTGCAGGTACTGGAGTTCGGTTTCAGGAGCTGTCACATGGCCTAGGAGCTGAGCAGAAGCCTTAGTTCAGTTCTAATAATTCTATTCTATAAAAGTAAAGGTTGTGGCCACAGTATTTTACAACAAGAATGCTCCTCCTGGAAAGCTGTGTGCCCTGAGGAAGGAGGTAATTTATTCCAGAAGGTAGGGCATGAGAGAAACAGTGGCAAAATTCTCCTGTTCCTGATGCAGTAAGACATCACTTCTCAGAGTGTGGTCCCCAAAACAGCAGCATCAGCATCACCAGGGGACTTGATAGAAGTGCAGACTCTTGAGCCCTATCCTGGATCTTCTGAATCAGAAACTCTGGGAGTAGGGCCCAGCATCTGTTTTAAGCTCTCCTGGCTATGCTGATGCATGCTCAGGTTTGAGATCTGGGATAAGGAGGAGGGAAGTGGAGCTAGACTCCACTCTTCGGAGGAAGAGTGCTGAAGCCCTGAACATAAATAGTGGGTAGAGCTCGGCACCTAAGAGATATTCACTGAAGCCACCTGAATAAACTGAACTTGGGTGTTCCTCCATTTACACGAAGGCAGTGGTTCTCATTTCTGGTGGCACATTAGAATCACTAGAGAGCTCTTCAAAAATATCCCTGCCTAAGCCCCGATGCCACCCAACTGAATCAGAATCTCTGGAGTTGAGTCTGAGGGTCTGCATTTTATTTTCAATTTTGCTTTAAGTTTCAAGATACGTGTACAGAATGTGCAGGTTTGTTACATACGTATACATGTGCCATGGTGGTTTGCTGCACCTATCAATCTGCCATCTAGGTTTTAGGCCCCACTTGCATTACTGTTTTGTCCTTATGCTCTCCTTCTCCTCGCCCCCCAAACCCTGATTCCAGCACGCACCCAGAGTCGCCATCTACTCATTCAGAGAGTGGTCCACTACAAAAAAAATTGTGATTTGGGTTGTCTTTGTATTTTCATAAATTTTTCCATTAGGGTTTTATTTTACCTAGTTATATGAGACAAATTACATATTCATAAAGAAGAAACACTTGGAAAATATAGAAAAGCTGAAAAGATGGAAGAAATAGCACTTGTGTTCCTACTATCCAAAGACATTTGTCAATATGTCGGTGTGCTTTTTTTTCAATCTGTGCGTGTGCACACGCATACATGCACCGGTTTGAATTTTTACAGCACTTTGATTCTATTTAATGAACCATTTCTGTCTACTTTTTAACTTAACATTATATCTGAAGTAGTTCTGTGCATTGTTATACGTACGATTTTTAATACACTCTTGTGATAACATGAAAGAAATGGGTTTTCTCCATTTTCACATGGACATACTTCAGGAGGGAATTTAGGCAGGCCTTTCTTTCTGTACTACAATGCCAGATTTCAAGCATACTGAAAATCTCTATTTTGAATGTCAGAAGTGGAACATTAACTTATTTCTCTTTGCATTTCTATTCACAACCCTAACCTGCCCTTCGTCTTTTCCTCCCCTCCAACTCACAGGTAGATTATCTGCATTAGGCGAGCAGGGGATAATGTCTATTGCAGAAAGTCAAGGAAGCAGAGCACATACATATTTTCTCAGTATTTTGTAACCACCATTCTCTTTATCAGCCTCAGCGGATGTCGGATTTCTTCTGAAGTCACAAGCTGTAGTCCCATAGGTTGTGGTATGATTTATAAACATTAGAAAGAACAAACAAATGAAAAATCCATGAAAGAGACGGGGGAAGGTGAGATAAAGGAAAGAGTGGTAGATCAAATAGACTAAGGTTCTGGTGTACCTTGCACTCATCTGGAAATGCCAAAATCAAGTCACATGTCTCCTTTGGTCTCCTCTACTTTCAACATAATGTTCCCAGGACTCTGTTCTTTGTTGCACAGTTTTATATACATATATGTGTATATACACTAATATATGTGTATATATTAGTATATATACTAATTTCTAATATATGTGTATATATTAGTATATATACTAATATGTATACTAGTATGTATAATGTGTATATATAATTATATATATGTGTATATGTATATATGTATATATATTCAGTAATATATATTTTTTCATATATAATATATATCATATATGTATGTGTGTGTATATATATTCTTGACTGCCTCCACCTTCCGACTTGGCTGCTGGTTTGAAACCATGCATTCTGTCACTGTTGGGTGAGATGCAGCTGAGCTTGTCTTCCATGTTGGTGTCGTGGATGCGCCAGGTAATTCTGCCCCATCTTCTTGCAGGGCATTATGGGAAGGATGCTTACCGAAGTGGAGGACCTGATCTCCATAACTTCATCTCATCTGGATTTGTCACGTTAGGAAGAGGACACACCAAGGGTACAGTGGAAACCATTTTTTACTAAAATACAGAGGTTGCCTAGGGAACCCCCATCTGAAATGAGAAGAAGGTGGTCCAGGACGGGAATGAGTGGGGTGGTTCCGTGGCAGCTTGTCCTGGTGACATGCGTGGCTTCTGACAGGAGTTACCAGGAGGTCACAGGTGTGACTTTAGAGGGCGATAGACTTCCAAGAGACACCCATCCCACTCCACCCGTGGAGGGGAGCAGGACACAGATGCCGGCGGCTCCCTATGGGTGGGGACCACTGGGAGTGTGGTGGAAAACACTGCCGGTGGGTGGGCGTAGCAGCATTTGCAATGTGTGTGTTCGCCTCTTGGCAATTACTCCTTTTCCATTTGAAAGCTACATCTTATAAACTGATGTCAACGTTCTGTACTGCCGTATCTAAGTCAGTGTGCATGTGGAGAGTTTCAGCATCCTAAGTGAGTCTCTGTAAACACTCAATGATGTGGATGGAAAGGTAAAGGTTATGCAGACCTCTGAGCCTCAAGATGAAAGCTAACCTAGAGTTTCTGCTGAGCTGCTTTACGACTTAGCTGACAGCTTGCAGAGCATCTGTGCAGGGGGCATGGACTCCTCCTCAATTTTGTCTTTTGTTTAAACAAGGTCCTACGAGTGTTGTGAGCATTCTGTCACATCAAGAGTCACTGGATCCCTCACTCCTTTGATTACCGTTCCAATATCTGTGTGCTGTTATAGACCAAATGTGAATTCTGTTGTAGGGATAGTGTATCCCTGTCTTCCTCTGAGATATGTGTCTTGTGTGAGTAAACAAGGAACTGTGCAATATTTTCTTACATTCCATGCACCCACTTTTTAAATTTCCTTATATGATGTTTGTTCATCCTATAGAGAAAAAAATATCTGTATCTGTGTATGTATTTTCTGTTGTGTCTATTTGTGTCTAAATAAAGTTTATTGAGGATACAGGTGGCATTTGTGGCTACTAAGAGTTGCAGAATTAAATTGGGACCAGCTGTCTCCAGAATGGGAAATGGCTGCACAGTTAGTCACTGAAAGATACATTCTGGGCCATAGTCTATCAACTCAGACCCAGGATTACCGCTCCCCACATCATCCACTTTGTGATTATTACCTAGCACTGTGAAACAATTTACTCTCAAACTTAGCATTTTAAAACAATAATAAACGTCTATAATCTCACATAGTCCCTGCTGGGTTGGGTACTTGAGTGCTTTGGGCTTGGAGTCTCATGAGGTTGCCGTCACCATGTCAGGCAGGGCTGCATCCTCTGAAGGCTTGACTAGGGCTGGAGGATCTGCCTCCAAGACGCTTCACTCACATGGTGCTAGATGTTGGCAAGAAGCTTCAGTTCCTCCCCATGATGTTTTCTCCCTGGGTAGCTGAGTGTCTTCACTGCATGGTGCCTGGATTTCCTGAGGGTGGGTAATCTGAGAAAGAGACAGAAGAAGACACAGCGTCTTTGATGACCAATCCTATTGGTTGCACACCATTATTTTTGCAATATCCTATTCTGAATGGGTGGGAACTACACCGAGGCATGAATATCAGGAACCGAGGATTATTGGGGGCCAATTTGGAGGCCAGCTACCACAACCCTACAATCCTTAAAGCAAAGGTGGAAATATGGATTTCCAAACAGAAGACAGCAACTCTTATGAAGGTTTCTCCACTGCAGTAGTTCACCACCCTTTCCCCGACCCCTTACCCTTATAGGTGGTCCAACCCAAAACACCCAACACTTCACCCAGCAGAACTCTTCATACATATAATAAATAAGATGGCTTTGGGTGCATGCATTGTTTCAACTGAGGCCTGCTATGTGCTAAGCAATATTTAGAATATAGAGAGTTTATGGAGTTCCTTATGGAACTCACATTCCACTGGGGTAAACAGACAAAATAAATTATTTACAGGAAGTGCAAGAAGAAAAATTAAAGCAGGCAGCAGGGAGCGCAGTGGCAGGAAGCTGCTCTTGCCAGGGAAGGCCTCTCCAATTAAGTGGGAATTGGGGAAGTACAAAGGAGGCCAGTGTGAGTACAGCAGGATAGAAGAGGACAAGAGTGGAAAGAGAGAGGAGCCAAGCCATAGGGGAGCCAGATGCATTTATCCAACAGTGGACTTAAGGCTGCTTCCAAACGAACTGGACTCCATCATAGCCACATATGTGATTCCCAATCCCCCACCTGTCCTTTCAGTCACTGCTGCTGGGGACATCCAGGAGACCCTTCCCTGCCCGTGCCTGTGTCTGATGCTCCTTATCTCTCCCATCTTAACTTGTTCTGTGGCACCACCTGCCCCTCCTGCGCATGCACTGCCTGTTCTTCCCATTCACTATTTGTGCGAGATTTTCCCCCCATTCCCTTCTATCTGAGGCTTCTGATGCCTTCTCTTTCCAGGAATGTATCTTGTGTATATTTCCCTATTTAGAGAATAGCCAAAGTTTCGACAGCAGAGTCTGGGTTAGAGGGTGGTGGGGGTGATTGTGGGTGCAGGAAGACTTCAGAAATGGAGATTCTCTTGTTTAGACAGAGAGAAAGACAGGGTCTTGCTCTGTTCCCCAGGCTGGAGTGCAGTGGCACAATCATAGCTCACTGTAACCTCAAACTCCCAGACTCAAGTGGTCCTTCCATTTCAGCCTCCTGAGTAGCTGGGACTACAGGCATGTGCCCCCATGCCCAGCTAATTTAATGTTTTTTTTAATTATTTTTGTAGAAACAGGGTCTCACTATGTTGCTCAGGCTGGTCTCAAACTCCTGGCCTCAAGTGATCCTCCCGCCTTCGCCTCCCAAAGTGCTGGATTTATGGGATTGAGTCACTGCACCTGGCCTGAACTACCCTAATATCAGGGACTCTTTAGTCCTCTGGACAGCTTGGATCTCTGGAAAAGGGCAGGGAACCATCCTCTCTTCCTTCAGAGCAGACTAAGTTCAACTCTAAGTGCTAGCTCTAAGCAGCTGGCCCCATATTAATATCCCATGGAAGGGAATAATTCAAAAACATCGAATGTGGGGTCATTTTCATTTGCATGTGTTTAATTCTCTTTGTTTTCTTTCTTTATCCTTTGTTTCAACTCCAGTGACTCCCTTCCTGGATCCTCTTCCTTTATTCCTTTTTCCCCATTCATCCAACATTTTCATTAGGCCTCCTGGTGGCACCTGGCCATTGCATAGCCTCATTTTGACTCTCCGGACTAAATGAGTAGTCAACACCTGCTTTACAAGGTAACACCATTGCCCTACTGGCCCGGATCACTGAATTTATTGTGTATTTCTAATCAGACTCTGATTATCCAGGAGCCAAGTATGGATGGCCCCTGTTCTAAGTAAGGGTGGGAGTCTTCATCAGAATCTTAGTTGACATCATGACATCAGTCCTGTCAGCCTTTTTTTTTTTTTTTTTTTTTTTTTTTTTTTTTGAGACAGAGTCTACCTCTGTTGCCTAGGCTGGAGTGCAGTAGCACCATCTCAGCTCACTGCATCCTCCGTCTCCTGGGTTCAAGTGATTCTCCTGCCTCAGTCTCCCAAGTAGCTGGGACTACAGGCATGTGCCACCATGCTTGGCTAATTTTTGTATTTTTAGTAGAGACAGGATTTCACCATGTTGGCCAAGCTGATCTCGAACTTCTGACCTCAGGTGATTCACCCACCTCAACCTCCTAAAGTGCTGGGATTACAGGCGTGAACCACCATGCCTGGCCTTGCCAGCCCTTTTTTATAGGCTCCAGAGGCAGCATGGAGACAGAGGCACCCTCTAGCATCAGTGGGGGCTCCTCCACTTCAAGGGCTTGGGAGTGAGAATGCACATGGATCTGTCTGCTTTGTAACAAGATCCATAGCACATGGGTAATTACTCTCAAAGAAAGCCTGCAATAAATGGGTATTCTTTAGTTAGGGGGATTTAGAAAGTGAGACCTTAGAAAACGTAGAATTCTGCCTGTGGCGGTGCCATATCCATCAAAGCTCTCTATCAGTCTCTCTCACCTGTTGGTAGATCCTGCATTTTAGCGTAGGAGGTCCCTCAGTGATCGGCCAAGCCCCCAAATTACATAGCATCATTCTGACACCCTTTTCCAGGACTTTCTAACTGAATGGCATGCTCATTCTTTTTCTTATAATTCTTTTCCTGTTACTGTCTCCTTCTAAGTGGCTACTTCTGCATGTCTGCCTTTTTTTGGTTCTTTTCTTTGACCTCCTGTTCATTCATCCCTTAGGATAAAGAGCATCTAGAGCTAAGATGCTGATCTGAGTGACCATGAGTTTAGGCCAAGTTCCCTCTGAAATCTGCTGTCTGTTAATTAGACAAGATCACCCAGCCCCCAACACTGGAACCCAGAGTGGTCTTTAGCAAGGCAAAGAGTCCTCCCAGGCTGCCACAATGAAAACTCAGTGATGAGCACTTCTAGTTGCTGAGCATTTACTGTGTACAAGGTCTTTACGTACATATATACTGTGTGCCGGTGTCTTCACCTTTACAACCACTCCGTGGGAGAGCTCTTGTTATAGGCAAAAAGTGAAAATCAGAGCAGTTGAACAACTTGCTTAAGTCAACCTCAAGCAGTCAGTCTTGTTTTATTCCAAATCCAGTCCTGATTCTGAAGATCTGCTGCTATTCACTGTACTATCCTGCCTCTCCAAGCTGGGGAGTAGCTGAGGTGGTGGATGGGCCGTGCTTCCATGGGAACCACACGCAGATGCTCAATAGAAGATGACTCTTCTTATTAGAGGCACACGTTTTGCAAGGCAAGAAGTCATAAAAAAGATGAGCCAGGAGTTAGAGCATTAACACTAGATTGGCAGGGACTGCCCTTCCTGAGAGGAAGCATATTCCCTTCAGTTAGATTTTCAGAATCTGTCTTAATGAATCCACCTACGGAAACCCTATTCTATTTAGGCAATTTGGTTAAAAACTCAGGCTGGTTGATTTTTGAGCCTGGTTGAAAAAGCCAGGGGACTCTTTCCAGAAGCCCCCACATTTCAATATTGTCAATTCCAGTGGTTTCCACTGGGACATCTCTGGCCACAGCAGGAGTGAATAAGGGGTCTTTACAGTGGTGGTGGCAGCGGCAGTGGCAGACGTGCTCACTGCAGCTGCAGAGTGAATGTGACGTCTAGGTCCCCATGGAGGTGGTGATGTGGGTTACCGCCTGCCCTCCTCTGGTATTTCTCACCACTCGCCAGGTCCTTTCTGCTATGCTGGGCGCCAGATAGAGGAGGGTGAGAGTTAGAGATAGAGAGAAAGAGGAAGAAAGACTAAGGAAGAGAGAAAGAGAGAAATGTTTGAAGCCTTTGGTAAAAGGAGCTACACAGTGATTGCTCCATTGTAGGAGGTGATCTTTGTGCTCGTGTTTCCATTAATTCCTCCACTAAATCACAGTTCCTGAGCACTGGCTGAATGCCAGACTATTCTGGGCACTGAGGATACAGCAGACAAGCTTACATGTAATTGAACTGGTGGCACCTGGTCATCGGAGCTTATGGAGTTCTGTATGGAACTCACATTCCATAGAAGATAGAAATAAATTAAGATGCAAGTAAATATATGAAGTAGGTCCAATAGAGTTAGGAGCTTTGGAGCAATTAAGGCAGGGAATGGAGTGGGGAGCTACACTTTTTAAAAGGCAGTCCAGAAGGCCTCATTTGAAAAAAAAAAAAAAAAAAGTGACATTGAGCAAAGACTGACAGATGTGAAGGATCAGGCCATCTGGTTTCCTGGGGAGAAGGGTCTTCCAAGTGGGGAAACAGCTGTGCTTTGCCTGCCTGGCTTGTGTGGGGAGCAGCAGTGGGGCTGGAAAAGAAGGAGCCAGAGCGTGAGCAGTTGGAGGTGTGGTCAGAGAGGTGCAGGGAATTGACCCCACAGGGCCATGTGGGGCCTTTAAGGATCTGGCTTCCACTCTGGGTGAAATGAGAAAAGACGCGTTTTGGGGCTGAGGCACTGGGAAGGTGGAAGTCTGTGGGAGGACCAGATTTTAGGCAGAGATCAGGATGCATACGAATCCAGTCTGGCTTCACGTTAAGTTTCAGATGCTTGTTAACCACCCAGGTGAAAATGCTGAGTTCAAGAGAAAGTTATTGGCTGGGGATAGAAGTGTGGGAGTTTCCAGTGGGTGGATGGCTCTTGAAGCTGGGAGGATGAGATCAGCTAGCGAGTAGTGCTCTGCACATGATGAGGCCCGAGAATGGAGCGATGGGGACCCCAACAGGGAGAGGCTGGGGGGATGAGGAGGCACCTACAGAAAAGACTGCTCAGGAGTGGGCAGCTGGGCATCAGGAAAACCAGGGTGGTGTGCTGTCTTGAAAATCGAGTGGAAAAAAAATATATGTTCCCAAGAAAGGGAGCAATTAGCTATTGTAGGCTGTAGAGAAATCCCATGAGCTGAAGCTTGAGAAGTGACCACCAGGTGTGACCTAGTCTCATGGAGGTCATTGGTGAACTTGGCAAGAACAGTTTGAGGGTGCGGGGAGCATCTATTCAATGGATGCAAGAGAGAACTGATGATGTCCGGGACGTGCTTATTACCTGGACAAGCCAAGGGATGGGAAGAAGGTGCACCGTGCTGTTCACTCTATTTTGGTAAATGTTGGAAATGTTTCCTAATAAAAAGTAATACCAGTGGGAGGCTGAAGCAGGCAGATCACCTGAGGTCAGGAGTTCAAGACCAGCCTGACCAACATGGTGAAACCCCGTCTCTACTAAAAATACAACATTAGCCAGGTGTGGTGGTGCATGCCTGTAATCTCAGCTTTTTGGGAGGCTGAGGCAGGAGAATGGCTTGAACTCAGGAGGCAGAGGTTGCAGTGAGCTGAGATTGTGCCATTGCACTCCAGTCTGGGAAACAAGAGCAAAACTCCATCTCAAAAAAAAAAAAAAAAAAGGAAAAGAAAAAGTAATACAAGATTTTTTAAAATAAGAGAATGGGAGAAGACAAATGCAGATTACAGGTACAGACAACTCTGGTTTTAATGTTAAGGATTATAGAGAATGAGAGCAGTATTTAGGCAGAAGGGAGAATGGTGTAAAGAGTTTTGTTTTGCTTCATTTTATTTTTTTAAGAAAGGAGAAATCACAGTCCATTTGTCTGCAGATAGAAATGATCCAGTACAAGAGGGAAAAATTGATTTTGCCAGGGGAGGGCTGTCTTTCAGAAGTGATGCTCTTGGTAAGTGAAAGCAGACAGAATCTACAGCCTACGTGGGGCACTGGCCTTGGCAAGGAACAAAGCCCACCAGGGCACATATGTCAGGTAGGCCACACGGCCGCAGCTGCAGGCAGGTGGGTGTATGTGACCATTGCTCAGTGAATTGTAAAGCAAGCTATCAGCTGTGAGTGAGGGTTAGGGTGACCGACCATCCCAGGTTGCCCGGGACTATCCAGTTTTAGCACTGAAAGTTCTGTGTCCTGGGAAAACACTGTTTCTGGCAAACGAGGACAGTTTGTCACTCTAATAGTATGGGAGAAAGCCCAGCCAGTCTGGCTTCAAAGCATTTTTCACAATGACCTGCAGAACCCAGAGAAGTAGTGTAAGGGTGCTTCTGCCCAGAGCTCGAATCGGCACAGCCCCAAGGCCCTAGGAACTATTGGGACTGCTCTGAGGTCACCTGGTATATGGAGACAAGGCCAGAATGCAAGAAGCTGTTGCCTTCCAGACCCCACAGAACAACCCTGAACAGATCCCAGCATCCCATCCATATGATGCTTTTAGGGACTGGGTTGGGTATGGCCATCCTTCTGCCCAGCCAGGCACTCTATGGGATCTGAGGCAGAAAGTTCAGGGACTAAATGCTAAAAAAAAAAAAAAAAGGGGTGAATGCATTGGAGCAGGTGATAAGGTCAAGGCTGGAAAAGTGACCATCCTGATGCCAATTTAGAAGTCTCAGCAACAAGGGGAATCACAGAGGTGCCTCCTTGGTTGTGCACACCCACAGACCTGAGGAGGAGGAGCTATGGGGCTGGAGGAATTCTAGAGGCTAGGCTGGTGGCACCTGCTATAATGAGGCTGAGACAGGAGAATCGCTTGAACTCAGGAGGCGGAGGATGCAGTGAGCCAAGATTGTGCCATTGCACTCCAGCCTGGGCAACAAGAGAGAAACTCCATCTCAAAAAAAAAAAAAAAAAGAAAGAAAAAGTAATGACTTTGACTCTGAGAAGGGCATGAAACCAGAGGCCTGGATTATAAAATTCAGAAAATGCAGAGATGTTAGGCAATGATGATCAGGGTAAATAGTCTAACAGGAGTAAGGGAGCAGGACAAGGGGAAGCAAGGATTAGAGCCTTGGTCCCTGGGGTTGGTGGCGGATGTGAGAGTACAAGATTTTTGAGGAGTGTGACTTTGGGAAATAAGATGGCCAGGAACTAATCATTAATGTGGGAGGCTGAACAATGCAGAGACGTTAATCAAAGCTGAGGTCAGGGACCTCTTCCAGCTGAATCAGGTTTTATGTGGACTGTGGACCTCCCACCCAGCACTGCCTTCTGGGGCTAAGCTTGCTTTATCTCCTCAACCCTTTCTGCAGCCTCATGGCCAATCTGATCCTCCTACAACCCCAGGAGCTGGTGGGAGAGGCGAGAGTGTGCTCACCTCTCCCACCAGCCCATTTGTCTGGGTGTTGCCCATGGCCTCCTGTGAATACAAAACTTGAAATTAGGTCTTCTCTCCTAGGAAGAAAGAATGGACGTATATGTGTGGACCTCCACAGAATCACAGGCTACCACCCCCACACCAGGATTTCGGCAAGAACCCCAGACCATCAGTGGACTATGGCAAGAAGATGTCTGAGGCATTTGACTCAAAGAACCCCGCCTAGATATTTTCATGGTCTAGAGCGCCAGGGGAGTGAGTGGGTTTGAGTATACCAAGGTGTTTGAATGCTGGGCTCTAGATAAAGCACAGAGCTCAGAAGGCGTCCAGTCTCCATGGCAACAGTGAGCTTTTTCAACCCTGAGAGGGAAGTACCGGCTTGCCTGGGAATGGCCTCTGTGAGGCCAGTACCACCTGGGAGCCGTCATTCTTGTGTGGCTCCATAGGTGCGGGGTGGATGGGGAGGAGTGGGGGCAGAGCAGAGGGGATCTCTCGGATTCTGGGCTGAGGGCATCGAAGATCCCAGCTGACTGTGGGTCATTTGGATCTGCACATGTGGGACAGCTCCCCTGTTTATGTCGGTTCACTCCTGATGAATGGCTGGATACTGAGAACCTGTCATTAAGTGGGTGTGCTCAGCTTTATTCAGTGGCATTTCCCATGACCCTGGGCAGCAGGCACAAGCTGTCCCTAAGTTTTACCCTTAGGAAAATATTGGGCGTCAGTACGATTCCCTATGTTGTTAGAATCAAGTAAAAACTGATTGCATCAGAAGATGGGTCTGTAGGAACGGTGAGTTTTATCCTCAACAGAACTGCTGTTCAAACAAAAGTTGTTTTTTTTTTTTTAAAGGTAAATCAAAACCTTTGAGGGTTTCTCAGTCGGGTATTTCTGTTTGCAGTTGAGCCATTTTGCCTAAGGACAATGATTCTGAAAAACTCTCTTTCCCATATGGGTCCCGTTAATAAGAATACCCACGACCCTCCAGAAAGCTGAAAGGATGCTATGACTCCTCAGTGTGGCCCAGGACTCTGTCTCCAGCTGGATTCACAGCAATTAAGCCAGTCAGGTTGATTTGAGGAACAGTAAAGCACTAAGCCCTCCTGAGCCACCCACTGAATCCACCTCTAAGGTAGCACCGCCATGTTTGCCCTCAGGAGACTCTCTTGAGGCCACATGCCTGGCCCCAAGGCAATCAGTCTGCAGGCTGACCCAAGGAATGGGCATCGTTCTTCTTTAGCTCACCTCATTCTAAGAGAGTGCATGGGTTGAAGTGGCACGGGGACAGGTGTCTCCATGGGGCATCTAAGCTGTCACTCAACTTACACCACCTTGGCAAATGGTGTCACAGAGAAAAATTCCCATCTACCAGGCATATTTTGAGTCCTGGGCCATTCATATCCCTGTTTAATGCTTGTTTGTCAGCCTGCTACCATTGGCCCATGTAGGTGGGCCATGGTAGCCACTGGGCCAATCTGGGCCAAGCCACTGGGACAGTCTTCTGGGCTGGTGTAGGGAGAGGAAAGATAGTACCAGGCAAAGGAGGATTGCCAATAAACTGCAAGACTGCTTGCCTGGGGAAGTTTCAGCTCTTACCTGTAGGGTACATGTATGCTTTCCTTAAAAGGGGAATAACTCAGGTATAGCTGGATCTTCCATGGCCCCGGGTAGGAGAGCAAGAGAGACATTTTGGACACTGGGGATCATGAATGTGTCCCTCCTCAGCTTTCACCAGCTTGTCTTTCTATTAGGCAGAAGGAAAGCGTCATGGGAAAGCTGTTATACCCTGCATCTTGGTGCTTTCTTTACCAGCTCTTTGGGAGAAGAGAGAGGATCAAGTTCTGTTTTCCCAGAGGCTGGCTTGCTCAGCCAGGTGTCTAGCAGCTCTGGGCTGCCGCTCTTCTTGTTTTCCAACCCCTTGCTGTTGCCAAATCTGAGCTTTCTCTTGCCATGACCCTTAGGCTAGTATAGTCTCTCTTCCTGGCACTGGTCTTGGCACTGACTGGTCATCCAAGTTGGGAATCACCTCTTCCTGGGTGCCAGCCCTTGGCATTTGCTTCCCTCATTCTCTACTGCTCACTGCCAAGAGTCTCACGGACCCTGAAAGCTAAGCTACGGGGCTAAGTCAAGCCCCAGGAAGGTGGTAGGAATGGCTTCTCTATGCCAGCTGGGGTCTGTGGCCAGGAGAAATCAGTCTCTCAATCAACAGTGGCCAGGATTTCATGGCGGCCTAGAAGTGGGGCAGAAGACTGGTGTTCTCAGGGCATCACCATTTGGAACATAACTACATTATTATATGACTCTGCTTCTGTGCAGATTATAAACATGGCAGAATAAAGAAATTTCAACCTCTCCTGCCTAGAATCATGGCCTCAGCCGCAGTCTTACTCCACTCCAAATAGCAATGTAAACTTTCTTCATTAGCGGATTGTTGGAAGAAGAAAACTAGTGAACAGAGTCTTGGAGTCAGACATGCTGGACTCCTGGCTCCAGCCTCGCTAGCTGCGTTGTGTGACTTTGACCTCTATGACATTCATCTGTATAATAAGGTAACAGTACTGCCTGCTTCTCAGGGCTATTGCGGAGACAGTAAAACACCTGCATCAGAGCTCTACACACTCAATGGTAGCTCTTCATGTTGTTAGGGCTTAAGAGTGCTGCAACAGCTCAAAGGATGATACAAGGGCCAGGTACTTGGGCTTCACCTGGAAGCCAGTGAGAAGTGCAGAGTCTCAGGCCCCACCCCAAACCTACTGAATCAGAATCACCATTTTATTATAACAAAAACTCCAGGTAATTCTTACACACGTTAAATTTGAGAAGCACTGATATAAAATGTTTTAAATTTCAGTGAAGTCTCCTCAATAGCCTGTAAGATCACTTTTGTTTCTAAGACTCTTGTGCCACACAGTCTCATTCCATATCCTGCATGTTGGAAGCCAGGCTGTCCCATAGCTGAGGAGGAAACTAGTATGAAGAGCTCTGAGGGGTGATGCCGAGACCTCTGAAGATTCCAGTGACCTGTTCTAAACAGGGAACCAAAACCAGCCACAGAGACATGTACATTTGCCCATTCCGGTGAAACTCAAGTATCGGTTGAACAAAGATGAGTAAAAGACAGATTCTGCCTATGAGAAGCCAGGCAGTAAAACTCCTGCCGAGTAAATGTGAAGTGCCATGAAGCAGATCCCAAGAACAGTGGAGGATATTACAAGAGGAAAATGTTGCCTCTGAATGGACAGGTCCTAAATGGCCCCCTATGGGAGACAGGGGTTGAGAGGATCACCTTGCAGGAGAAGAAGAAAGTGACAGGCCAAGAATAGGGCAGGGCAGGTATTTCAGGTGGGGGAGCCTCCTAAATAAAGGCATGATCATGGAAATGCAGGTGTGTGGGGCCGTAAGTCACCTGCAGGGGTTAATGAGAAAGTGATGGGGCTATAGGACACCTGTAGGGGGCAGCAGGAAAGAGCTGGAAAGGCGGGTTGGAGGCAGTGTCCTAAATCCCTCCAGGCACAGAAATGTGGGCTAAGTTAAAAATTACAATGAATGACCACTGCCTATGCCCTCTTCCTCCTTGTTACACTCTTCCTCCTTGTTACACTTCTGCCTTTAAGAATAGAACTAAGGCACACAGCAACACAAAAAGCAGATCTCTGTGTGTGGCTGACTACATGGGCGGAGACGGACTACAAACTGATGCTCAACTCCTCTTGCCTCTACTCTTCTCAGCACGAGTGTCCTCCTTTGCATGGATCGTGGCGCAGCTCAGACTGCAGAGCTGAAGGGAGTTGAGTGGGTTTATGGATTTAGTGCTCTCCAGAGACTCAACCACAGCCCCAGTCGTGGATAGTTTCACTACTGCAGGCCTCAGTTCCCTCATGTAAATCAGGGCATTGAAGATGGATAAGACCCTTTATTGTCTGATATTCTGGGACAGCTTCAAGATAAGATACATTGTCATACTGCATCGAATGTAGGCCTACTGCATCGAATAAGGCGGGGAGCTTTTCCCCCAGAGGAGGTCTTTGAGTTTGAACACACCATGTGTTCTCAGAGCATCTATTCTTCTGCCACTCTGAGTCTTGGACCATTCATATCCCTGTTTAAGGTACCAGTAATAAGGCATTCCCTATATGAACACAGGACTGGAGAGGAGTGGTTTTTTTCTAAGGTTAACAGTAGATGGTTCATAGTTCATACCTGAAGGCCCTTCCACAAAGAATTCGTAAATGTGCATTCTGGGTTCAGAGGGGCCAGAGCTCATAAAGTATTGATTCCTTGAATATGATTGATGTCAGATTCTTGTTCTCTTCATCTGCTTCCCAGTGAATCTTTTCTTTTTTTTCTGCTTCTGCCCTGGGGGAGTAATTCGGGGGAAATGTAATGGTTTTCTGGTTTTTTACTAAGAGCAGTTGAATGAATGCCTGAGCCCTGAATCCATTCAGCTGAAATAGATAGGGCCATGGCATAGATATTAGCTGGTGTGCAAAAACTTATGTCGAAATTTGACTCTCAGTGCGGCAGTGTTGGGACGTGGAGCCTAGTAAAAGGGTGTGGGTATTGGGAGAGGATTCCTTATGAATAGATTATTGCTATCCCACAGGGGTGAGTTGTTTCTCTCACAGAACTGGATTAGTTTCCTGGGAGTGGGTTATTATAAAAGTGAGTTTGACTCCATAGATGCTCTCTTGCTTCGTCTGTTGCCATGTGATCATACATACCTATATCCAGTTTTGCTTTCTGCCATGAATGGAAGCATCATGAGCCCTCAGCAGATATAGCTGCCCAGTCCTGGACTTTGCAGCCACCAGAATCATGAGCCAAATAAACTTTATTTCCTTATAAATTACCCAGCATCAGGTATCGGAATACCTGATGCTGGGTATCCAAATACGTGATGCTGGGTAATTTATAGGGAAATAAAGCAGGGAGCTTCGTTCTTCACTTTGTAGACAAGTGGGCAATATGGGAATGGAACCTCAAGTCAGAATGCACAGAGAAAGCCCTACATGGCTGGGGCTCAAGAAGGCAGGTTATTTGGCAGCCTCAGGTGGGAGTGGGGGTACCAGTGGACCAAATGAGTAGAATAAGTAGTCCTCTTTTTTACATGAATTGAGAGGTTCTGGGGAAGCCTCTTGCTCTTGAGCATTTGCCCCTAAGCCTACTGTTCTGCCCAAATTCCATCATCTTAGCCTTTTCTTTAGATACGAGACGTTCCTAGTCTTCAGGAGATCCCCTTTAAGAAAACATCTCTGCATCTATTGAGGTAGATCATTCCTTGTGATTGCCCAGTCATATATGGGGCCTTGGCACTTTCCCCCCAACTTCCTCTTCTCCTGAGTGTTCCCCACCTTGTTAAATGGCTTCACTAGCTATACAGTTGCTCAAGCAGTACTCTACACACTGCACACCATCCTTGACATCTTTTTTTCCCTCACTGCCTGCATCCAAGTCTGTTACCATTCTATTGCATTTTCTTAAACTTCCACACCATTTGCCCTCACCCCCCATCTTAGCCAGCATCCTAGTCTGTGCGTCCTCTGCTTCCCATCCAGACAAGTTGCAAAGGCCTCCTCCATGGAGTTCCATTTTTGCCACCCACACTTCTTCACCCACATCCTGTCCTCTACTGAGCAGCCAGAGTGATCTAACTCATCCCACCTCATTTAACCAAATTTATTCCAATGTACCTTCCTAACCTAACTTGTTCCAATGTAACCTTTCTAAAGCTCAGCTCTATTGTGATTATCTGGTTTATGAAACCTCTAAGGCTTTACTGGAGCCAGAATCTTACGTATTAACTCTGACTCTTCAGAACTGTGCTTTGCCCGTCACAAAAATACCGAGCTCAAAACTGAAATGGCAAGATGCACATACTCTTCTTTCATTCCTCTATTCTGTGGTAGAAAACATGACCCAGGATCCAAGCAAACAAGACTCTGCATCATCTAGCCCTTGTTTAACAGGCATCTTGCTGTGCTGCTGTCCTTGCTCACTGCACTCTAGCCAAGACTGGCTTCCTTTCTGCTCTTCCTTTTTTAGGGTGTTTGCACAGGCTCTTCCTTCTGTCTGGAGTGCTCTTCTACTTTGGTACTTACTGGACCAATATACTCATTGTTCAGGTCTCTGCTTACATTTTCCTTTCGCTAATAAGTCTTCCTTGGCCCTCAAATGCAAATCATATCTTTCATAATATTTTCATTACCTTAAAAAAATTACTTTAACTTGTATGATGTCTTGCCTAATATCTGTCTTTGCCCCTATGTGAGCAGAGACCATATCTGGGGATGCTGACCATTCTGTTGCCTATGGCTAGCACAGTGCCTGGCTCACAGTTGATGCCCCGTGGATATTTATGAAAGAATGAGTGCATGGCTGGCTGGCTGGATGGAAACATTTAAACAGCTTCAACCTGGGAGTCAAGAGACCTGAGAACTTGTACGTTAATGTACTCTTAGAAAATTGCTTCCTCTTTCTGAGTCTACACCTCCCTACCTGTAAATTTCTGACACGATGTTTTCCATTCCTCATATTCCAGGACTCCTGCATCTGTGCTGAGACAGCCCCTTCCACCTCTGTCAGAGTTGGTGCCCCTTTAATTGAGTCATCTCTGCACCTTTTATGTATCTGTTGCAACTCAATCATATGAACTTTTGAACACAAAATTCTGCATATTGCTTTTTTAAGCTTAATATTCCTTATAGGTCATTTGATATCTACACATACAGCTTTAGCTCAATTCTGCATGTTCCTCATGACTGCTTAATAGTACATGCTATTATACCATCCTTTATATAGCCAGTTTTAGGCCCACAACTTAATTTTTACTGATTTTTTATTTTTTAATGTTTTTATTTAGAAGCAAGCTCAGACATATATAAAAGTTAGAATAATAGGACAAATAATTCCTGTATACCCTTTGAATTTTCCAAATTTTAACACTTTATCACATTTGGTTTATCATCTTCTATCTCTTTGCCTCTCTTAGTCTCTGTCTCTCTCTTTCGTTATGTATAATATATATACACATAATATATGCACATACACACATTATAAACATATACAGTTTTGTAACTATATGTATATATTTATAATTGTTTTTCTGTAATATTTCAGAATAAATTTCAGATATGGTGATCTTTTTCTCTAAGTACATATGTATTTTTTAAACTCAAGAACATTCCTTTACACAGCCACAGTATGATTATCAAAACCAGAAAAATTATCATTGGTACAATACCAGTACATAATCTAAAGTGTTTATTCAAAGTTACTACTAATATAAAAAGAGAAATGTTTTTCTTGGTCTAGGATCACATGTTGTTAGGTGTATTTCTAAGTACCGATCATCATTGCTGTCTGTAAATGAGATTTCTCTACCATAGGCCCTCTAACTGTTTATGCTTGAATATATGAAAGATACTGATTTCCTTGTGTTAATTCTGTATTTTGCTACCATACTGATTTATTTTATTGTTTGAGTTATTTTTATTATTGGCATCCTAGGTATGCCATCATATCATATGCAAATACAGGCAGTTTACTTTTTTTCTTTTTTTTAGACAGAGTTTCGCTTGTCACCCAGGCTGGAGTGCAGTGGTGCAATCTCAGCTCACTGAAACCTCTGCCTCCTGGGTTCAAGCGATTCTCCTGCCTCAGCCTCCCAAGTAGCTGGGATTACAGGTTCCCACCACCATGCCTGGCTAAGTTTTGTATTTTTAGTAGAGACGGGGTTTCACCATGTTGGCTAGGCTGGTCTCGAACTCCCGACCTCAGGTGATCTGCCAGCCTCAGCCTCCCAAAGTGCTGGGATTATGGGCCTGAAGCACTGCGCCTGGCCAGTTTTACTCCTTATAGTTATGCTTCTCTGTTGTCTGATTGCATTGGATTAATGTCACTAGTAAAATGTTGAATAGTAGTGGAGATAAAGGGCATCTGCTTTGTTTCTAATGCTAGTGGAAATGCCTCCAGAACATTCCCATTAAGATACTGTCTTTATGACTAAGAAAGATAGACAGAGATCCCAGATAGATAGATAGACAGACAGACAGACAGACAGATAGATAGATAGTAGGTAGATAGATATAGATTGATTCACAAGAATTTGTGTTGAGAAATTATCCCTCAGTTCCTATTTTCTTGAGTTTTTTTATTAATCAGGAATGGGTATTAAATTTTGTCAAAAGCTTCAGCATCTGTAAAGATCATCATAGACATTTCCCTTAGATCTATTTTTACGTTGTATAATATTAATGGATTTCCTATATTGACCTCATCTTGCAATCTTGGAATAAATCTCATATTGTTTTATTTTCTTAATATAGTATTGGATACTGTTTACTAGTAATTCATTTAGCATTTTTGTATCAATATTCATGAATGATACTGGTTGATAGTTTTCTTTCTCATACTATCTTTATCCTGTTTAGTATCAATGTTATATTTGCTTTATTAAAAGAGTTAGGGTTGGTTCCAAGTCTATTGTAAACGGTGCTGCAATAAAAATACAGGTACACGTGTCTTTATAGTAGAATCATTTGGAATCCTTTGGGTATATACCCAGTAATGGGATTGCTAGGTCAAATGGAATTTCTGGTTCTAGATTCTTGAGGAATCACCACACTGTCTTCCACAATGGTTGAACTAATTTACACTCCCACCAACAGTGTAAAAGCGTTCCTCAGCAAACTAACACAGGAAGAGAAAACCAAACACCGCATGTTCTCACTCATAAGTGAGAACACATGGACACAGGAAGAGGAACAATGAGAACACATGGACACAGGGAGAGGAACATCAAACAACGGGGCCTGCTGGGGGTTGGGGGGCAAGGGGAGGGAGAGCATTAGGACAAATACCAAATACATGCGGGGCTTAAAACCTAGATGATGCGTTGATAGGTAAAGCAAAACACCCTGGCACATGTATGCCAATGTAACAAACCTGCACGTTCAGCACATGTATCTCAGAACTTAAAATTAAAAAAAAAAGGAATTAGGAATTCCCCTCCATATTCAATGTTTTGCAACCATATGTACAACATTACGGCTCTCTAGTTTTTATAGGCTGGAAACAGTTCTCCTATGAAATCATCAGTGCCTAGTACTTTGGGGTATGGTAGTTTATTAACTTTTATTTTTTTACAAGCTGTACAGTTTTAGCTGTTTCATTTATACCTTAAAATGTTGACATTTAGGTAGATTTTCATGTTGTTTTTTTTTTCCTAATAGTTACCTTTTTAAAACAGTACTTAGTTCCAAGTGCTTGTATTTAACATTTTTGATCTAGTTTATCAATTTTACTGGTATTTCTTAACTTACACTTCTTGCCTACACAACAATCAATGTGATTATTCTACCATTTTTTCTGCCTCTTTTCTCTTTCCAGTTTTTAGTTGCATTATTTCTACTTTGCCACATATAGCATCTGGGTGCTAACGGTCTACTCTCTTACCCGCCTGTGTGTGTGTGTGTGTGTGTGTGTGTGTGTGTTCACTTTTTCGTTTTGTTTTTTCTCTGAAGTTTGCCAAGTCCTCTCTTGGCTAGAGTTTATCTTTCAACAGATTGCTCAAGAAGGGCTCGTGGATGTATAATTCCCTCAGTTCTTGTGTCTTGAAACTGTTGTTTTACATACTTGATACTTGAAGGAAATCTGCCTGGTTTTGAAATTCTAGGTTCACACCTTCTTTTCCTGAAAAATGCTGCGCCATTGTTGCCTTGCTTTCTATGTTCCTTTTTTTTTGTTTTTTGAGAAGTCTGATGACAGTTAAATTCTTCTGATCTTGTAAGTTATTTGATCTTTTTGTTTAAAAGGCTTGAGAATTTTTTCTTTATCTTTGAAGTCTTGGTTTTGTGAGGACATCAGAGTTGATGATTCCGAGTACATTTTTCAGGTACCTGGTGGGCTTTTTTGATATGTACCTTAGTGTCATATCTAAGGGAGATTAGAGCCCCTGCTTAGGCATCTTGTATGTTAGTCTTCATTTTGTCTTTTTTCTTTCAATTAATTCTCTTTAATTTTTTTAGTTCTGCTGGTTGTTTTTAATTTTTGAATTTCTGTTTTAAGAGGTTTCTTTCTTAATAACTGTAAATGTGTCCTTAAGGCTATTTAATTCATTTCCAAGTATTGTGTTAGATTTTCTTCTGCTTCATGGTTAGTTTTGTGTAGAGTTGGGAGAAAATTGTTGTCAGTATAGGAGTTTTGATTCTCATTTTACATTTTTAACAGATTTGTATATGTTCATATTTTTATCCCTTTAAGAATTTATAGTAGTATATAATATTCCTATTTTAAAGGCAGCCTTTTCTATTAGTACAAAAAGTACAATTTTATTAATGCATATGACGATGATGATGACGATGTAGTTATGTGTCCTCTGATTTTTTTGGTCCTCTTTCATCTTAAAGGATGCCACTGCTCTCCACTTTTATGACTCCTTTCTTCTTTTTTTTTCTTTTTTGTTTTTATTGTACTTTAGGTTCTGGGGTACATGTGCAGATTATGCAGGATAGTTGCATAAGTACACACATGGCAATGTGGTTTGCTGCTTCCATCCGCCCGTCACCTACATCTGGCATTTCTCCCTATGTTATCCCTCCCTGATATCCCCACCCCCTCACTGTCCCTCCCTTGTCTCCCCCAACAGACCCCAGTGTGTGATGCTCCCCTCCCTGTGTTCTCATTGTTCAGCACCCACCTATGAGTTTGATTTTCTGTTCCTGTGTCAGTTTGCTGAGAATGATGGTTTCCAGATTTATCCATGTCCCTACAAAGGACACGAATTCATCATTTTTTATGGTTGCATAGTATTCTATGGTGTATATGTGCCACATTTTCCTGGTCCAGTCTATTGTTGATGGGCATTTGGGTTGGTTCCAGGTCTTTGCTATTGTAAACAGTGCTGCTATGAACATACAGGTACATGTGTCTTTATAATAGAACTATTTATAATCCTTTGGGTATATACCGAGTAATGGGATTGCTGGGTCAAATGAAATTTCTATTTCTAGGTCCTTGAGGAAGTGCCACACTGTCTTCCACAATGGTTGAACTAGTTTACACTCCCACCAACAGTGTAAAAGTGTTCCTGTTTCTCTCTATCCTCTCCAGCATCTGTTGTCTCCAGATTTTTTAATGATCACCATTCTAACTGGCATGAGATGGTATCTCAATGTAGTTTTGATTTGCATTTCTCTAATAACCAGTGATGATGAGCATTTTTTCATATGTTTGTTGGCCTCATAAATGTCTTCTTTTGAGAAGTGTCTGTTCATATCCTTCACCCACTTTTGGATGGGTTTGTTTTTTTTCTTGTAAATCTGTTTTAGTTCTTTGTAGATTCTGGATATTAGCCCTTTGTCAAAAGGGTAGATTGCAAAAATTTTTTCCCATTCTGTTGGTTGCCGGTTCACTCTAATAATTGTTTCTTTTGCTGTACAGAAGCGCTGGAGTTTAATTAGGTCCCATTTGTCTATTTTGGCTTTTGTTGGCAATGCTTTTAGTGTTTTAGTCATGAAGTCCTTGCCTATGCCTATGTCCTGAATGGTTTTGCCTAGGTTTTCTTCTAGGGTTTTTATGATGTTAGGTCTTACGTTTAAGTCTTTAATCCATCCGGAGTTAATTTTAGTCTAAGGTGTCAGGAAGGGTTCCAGTTTCTGCTTTCTGCTCCTTTCTTCTTTAATGAACAATCTCCAAAGTACTTCTTTCCCTAATATTTTCTTCTCATTCAGAAGACTCTTACTTTGAGTTGCATATAATCAATACTCTGACCTACCAGGACATTTTTCCAGTATTTTCATACTTAGGATGAACTTACTATTTCAACAGTAGTTTTGATCATTCTTGGGCCTACTGTTATTTCCCGTCTTCTATCTTCTACCTATTTTTTTTTCCAGACTCTCTTGCTCACCACACAGATTGTAGCAGGAGTGGAAAGATCACTTGCTGTATTTTTTTTTCTTATCTTATTAAAAGTAATTTAAAATCTGGGAGTTTTCTGTTTTCCAATTATGCTGAGCACATAGCTAGGGATAACAGAGGCAATTAAGGCCAGGGCTGCCTGATTCTAATGCTTTGATTGTGTTTTACAATAGAAAGATGGGGCAGGAGAAATGGAATGTAGGTCTGTTGAAACTGCTCATATGAAATGAAATCTTCCTTGACCGGCTGCAGTGCCTGGTCTTATGTGTAATGCTGTATTTACTCCCTGCATTTGCTGCTGAGTATGGGAAACACTAACCAGTAATTGATTCTACTAATCAATATTGGATGTAGGACTCAATATTGTGTCATTGAAAAGTATGGAATTATTTGACCATCCATTCTCCATTTTTAAAAATTTTTTGTTTGTTTTTTGAGACAGCGTATCACTTTGTCACCCAGGCTGGAGTGCAGTGGCACAATCTTGGTTCACTGCAACCTCTGTCTCCTGGGTTCAAGTGATTCTCCTGCCTCAGCCTCCCAAGTAGCTGAGATTAGAGGTGCCCGCCACCACAACTGGCTAATTTTTGTATTTTTAGTAGAGACAGGGTTTCACCATGTTGGCCAGGCTGGTCTTGAACTGTTAACCTCAGGCAATCCACCTGCCTCAGCCTCCTAAAGTGCTGGGATTGTAGGCATGAGCTACTGCACCCGGCCATTCCTCATTTTTTTTGAGTGGCAGATGCAGGAGGACAGGGATCAGAAAAATGTTTATGGAAATGTTGAGCCATGCAGAAGGTGAGAGATTTTAGCAAATGATGATGTAACTCTCCAGTCAAAAAACTAGATAAATTAAACTCCACTGTCAAAGGTCCCTGAGAAAAATTCAATCTCTATAACTAAGGGCTTTATTTTAGTCTTCATTCTCCTTGCTATTTTTTTCTTCAGAATGTGATACTATGCACTTCCCACTCTTGCTTGAAAGTCATTCCTCATGTTGCTAGATTACAGTTTCTTTTTTACTGTACCTTCTGTATCTCCTTTTCTGCATAGACTTTCCTTACATCACTCTACAAATATGCACGTTTTCCAAGCTCTTGTTAAACCTCTACTATTCTCTTTCTTAACACTTTTCCTTAAAGAATGTACTTCCATGCGTGACTCTTGGGCATCTCCCTCAGCCCTGGCCCTTTTGCTGAATTCCAATAATAAAGCTTTTTAGCAGAGAAGCGGCACTGGGACTGGAAAGGGGGAGACCAGCACTCATTTTCTGCCGTCTCTCAAACTCAGCATCTCCTAAGGTGAGTCAGCATCTTCTCTCCAAAAGCAACTTCTTTTTATGATGAAAAGTCATTAACATTGTTTTCCTCTAGTTGCTCAAGCTAAAATCAGGAACCTAACGTCTGCTTGATTCTTTTGATACACACTCCTTGCCCCTTACCCTTGTTCTGTGGATTCCCCTTCAGTACATCCTTTGACCTTTTTGTTGCTGTCCATTCCCACAGTATGAGCTTTCATCAAATCATTTCCAACTTAATTTAGCAGCTGCCTCCCTGGAATCCCTGCCTCCACCCTCTCTGCTCTACCCCTTTCACAGCTGTCTACTGTCAAATTAATCTTTCTTCGATATGACTTTCATCAGATCATACTTCTGATCAGAATCATGTTGTGGTTTCCATTTCCTGTATTTCTTTCATTTTCTAGGCATTCAAGTTGCTCCACCTTCAGAGTCATTCTGATTGTCCTTTTGCTTAGTTCAGGCCATATGTGAGTAGCTGCCTAGTGTACTTAACCTTTCACAGAATGCACAATGTTTTTTCAGCATCCATGAGGCCAGAAATGTTTTTCACTTACTTGACTTTTCACTCACTTACTTTAAATATTACTCATACCTTATGATTCTATACAAGTCTTGCTTTTTTCTGTGTACTTCACCCTCCATGAGTTTTTTCCACACTTGAATCCTGGAACAGTTATTGTCTATGGTATACTAGTCTTTAAATTGTTTGTTGCTTTATAATGTTGCTTAGTTATTTGTGCATATATGTCCTGTGTTTCTAGTGGGATTGTTGACTCTTTGACTAGACTAACTTTACGGAGCAAAAAGACTAAGCCTTACTTGGAAACCCTATACTTGTTTACATTATTGGTATCTTGCTATACCTGGACACTTGGACTTATTCCAGATATGTGAATTTTGTTTGTGCGTTTTTTGTTTTTGTTTTTTGAGATGGGGTCTCACTCTGTCACCCAGGTTGGAGTGCCACAGTGCCATCTCCCCTCACTGCAACTTCTGTGTCCCAGGCTCAAGTGATCCTCCCACCCCAGCCTCCCGAGTAGCTGGGACCACAGGCACATGCTATCATGCCCAGCTAACTTTTGCATTTTGTTTGGTAGAGTTGGGGTTTTGCCATGTAGCCCAGGCTGGTCTCAAACTCCTGAGCTCAAGCAATCTGCCTGCCTCAGCCTCCTAAAGTGCTGAGACTATAGGCATATTGGCATGAGCCACCAGCCCCAGACATGTAAATATTTAACTTTAGAAGGATCTTTTGGAATTTTTATGGGAGAGTTCAGAATAAGTCATCTTAGACCAAAGTTTATGTAATGGGGTTCTATAGTCATCACAATAATAGGCTACACTGGGATGAAAGCAATTAAAATATTTGGTGACTGGATACCAACAAAGATTTCTTTTTTTTTTCTCACACAAAGTTTATAGCCAATTTGTACAGTACTTTCAAGCAAATAACTTCTATGTGGTACCTCAGAAACTGATACTAACTGAGGTTCCACCATTCTGTAGCTGCACAGAACATGCAATCTCCCTTCCTGACATAGTCATGGAGTGATGTGCTGTAGTGTCTACGTCTGGTCTACAGGGTGTTCTTAATCTTTCTACAGATTTATAAACTACAAGTCTGTAAAGTAAAGAGACATGCTTTCTTCCACACGTATGCACTGCAGTAGAATAGGGACAGGGAAACCACAACAAACGCTCACATTCATAAAAGGACAGAAGGGAGGCACTCAGCAGGCACTGGTCCTTAGCAATTTTGAAATCTCTTTTGGCAGACATTGTAAGCGGTTTCTAACCTGGGCTGGGGAGTGTTTGTGATTAGGTTGCAGTTCTACTCTCTGAAGGGGCTTCCTTGTCCATTGTTTGGCATGGCATGCTCCTAGCTCCACCCTTTGGAGGTTCCTTGTTTTTCATTCTTTTCCTGGCCATACCTGAAATGGGTGTTGGGGAATATATCCTCCTTAGGAACTACACAGCTTTCTTAGCCCACCAACCTGCCATAGTCAGAGGCCCACAGATTGTTTAAAAGTCCTGGAGAGTATCAGAGTCTCTGTTCCTTTGGCAGTTTAACTGTGTAAAAAAATGAGGTTTCTTATTTGATGCAATAACAATTCTAGATGTTAATCAATATACACAGTTCTTGAAATATAGTTTTCCCAACTCTCATTGCCTTTGCATTCTAGTCCCTTACCTCTTTTCCACCTAATGAGAGGCATTCTCAGCCTATCAGCCTTTGTAAGGGAATGCACCCTTAGGCTCTTTGCTCTGAGTCACTTTGTCCAGTTGAACTACTGATCTTCCCAGCCCATGTGGCAGAGGATAAGGTGTATAGAAAATGTCTCTTAAAAGTTCTTACTTTGACATGATGCATGTGACATCCATGCATATGTCATTGTCCACAGCAAGTCACATGGACCTGCCAGGTTTCAAGAGAGCAAGGAAATATATTCTTTCACGCACTGGGATAGAAGAAAGCAGAAACAATTAGTGAATATGATGAGATACATCACTTCCTTGTGGAAACTGTGAGGCACTGTGGCAGGCCTCAGCAAGGGAACCAGCAATGGTGTGGACCAGAAGTTGCCAAAATGTACAGGTTTTCCCTTTGGGCCAGGGTCAGACAAATAGCTGAAGCAATGGTAATTGCACAGTGTGGAAATAATTCTGGTGTTCTTCATGGAACTTTCTGCAGTGGCCGCCTCACAGCCTCTCATTCTTTGACCTTGGTACCCTGAAGCACCTCTCTCATAGAGGAGGGTTGAAAGCAAATTCATCCCCGTGTGGCTTGGGATCCCAGAGAGCCTCTTGAAATATCCCATTTCTTGGAGATTATGCTAATATACCGAGAGATATCCCTAAGGCTTCATAATGTAGCCTACTTTAATTTCTCTTTACTTTCGTGTGAATCCTCTCCAATAAATGTACTTCATTAGAATCACTCAAATTTTTAGGGAGTAATTGCTCTCAGGACTCAGATTTGATAGGAAGAAGTTCAAAAGCCATCAGGGAACAGGATGGAGTCTGAGCAGAACTTTGTACCCTTCATCTCTTTGCATGAATGTAAATACTATCACAGAGCCACTACAGTGCAAAAAGTGCTGGGAATCTGATTATTTTATTGATGTATATTATTTTATTTTGCAATTGTCAGATTTAGGGACCCATCCTGGAAGTTTTTCAAGGGGAACACAGGAAAATTGCTGGTCCTATTACTGATTAGTTGGGTTCTTGGGAGGGAGGTCGGAGAATTAGTGACCCCACATCAACAGGGGCTCTGGAAACATGCAGGCAAAGTGGGGCTTGCCTGATAGTCAAGACTGGCAACTGGGTGGGTGTCAGCATGGCATGGTGGAAACAGGTGCTGATGCTCAGCCAGCCTCTTCTTTGTTTTGATTAATTGGTTTCTTTTTTGTTTTATGGAACTTGACAGCACTGGTGGTGGCTTTTCTTGGTTGACTACCCCCGTAGTACCTAATTACATAGGAGATTTTTAAAAAGCAACAGTGAACACATTTTCCAAATATGTTCTCAATCTCCTCCTTCCCTCGGTAATTGGAGGCAGAAGGAAAGGAGGGCTGGGTGGTGTTCCCCAGAGACCTTCTGTCAATCAGCCCAGGCAGGTCCCCATGGGACCACTCAGGAACACAGTTACTTGGATGTCCCAGGGAATAGAGGGCTGGGGACATGCCCAAGGCCCTGAGGCCACAACCGAGGTGCATGAAGCACTCACAGTTGCTGTCTTACTCCTGCACATGAGGGTTGAGGTACTGCTCAAGAACTAGGTAGGAAGTTACACACTTCAACAAAAGTTCAATTAAAATAAACATAAAAATATCAGGCAGATTTTAGGGCGATCAAAGCTCTCAGTAAAAGCTCCTGATGCAAGCAATTCTGAGAGTACTGTCTTTGCTCTTTTGAATTAAAATAATAATGGCAAGAAAAATAACATTTTTATGTATTCATTCAATCTATGACTTGAACCTGTGCTAGGCACTGAGAGAGTTTATTGGCAAGAATCTGACTGGGCAGAAAATGGCATCGGGAGATGTGGACTGAAGTCTTCATCTGACCCACTCAAGGCTGGAGTGAGGGTGGAGACAGTCCAGGGACTTCATGCCTGTGTATCCCAACACTGTCTGCCCAGACATCGAATTGTTCCCATCTCGCTCTTAATGGAGACAGAGGAAAGAAAATACCTGTGGGCGGTGGCTAACTCACATGGCAGTTTCCTTCTGTTTGACTGACCACCCCCACTTGCCTTCTCACTGTTTATAAAGGCCTGGCACTCTACCATTTATAGACTGCAGGCCAGGTGGTGAAGGAGGTCAGTGTGAGGCATGATTCACAGGGACTCCTGAACTGGTGAAACTTTGCTGTAAGAATGGAAAGACACCCAAGCACACACAATAATGTACACGACACCCCCACATACAGATGAGTCCAAGGAAATTTAAACTCCGCCCCTTGACTTTCCTTTCTGGAGGACCACACTGAAGTTGTGAGTCACTTTACAGCAGAAGGATGACCTTGCCGTCAGGCTCATTTATTATCTCCATCTGTTGCCTCTGCTGCTACAAGAAGCAATGCAGCCCTCTAACGAACTCTGATTACACAGTACTTCCCTTCTCAGTGTCTTCCACTTCCAAAAAGTGGAAGATGGAGGGGTTGTACTGTTTCACATAAAGGGAACTCCCTTTATGTGAAAGGAAGTACTGTCTGCCTCTCTCCATTCCCTGATTTCTACAGAAGAGCAATCTTACCCAAATCCCTTCATCCTGGGCCCTCTGTTCAACTTTATCTGCAGAGTGAGACAGTAGTTTCCGACCCCAGTTGCAAATCTGACTCAGCAAAACTTAAAAAATGTATGCAAAAGGAAGTCCCCATCCAAGACTTCCTGAATCATAATCTGTACAAGTAAGGCTACGTAATTTTAATAAGCTTCCAAGATGATCCTGATACACAACTGTGATCAGTGCTTCTTAAGATGTCACATACATTTAAAACACCTGGGGATGTTGTCAACATGAAGATTCTAATCCAGTAAGTCTGGGTGCCCCTGAGATGTGGCATTTCTAAAAAATCCCTGGGGCTGCTTCTGGTCCGGGGTAAATTTGAGGTAGCCAAGGTGTAGAGCTATGATTCTCTACCCCAGCTACGTGTTAGAATCGTCTGGATAATTTTTAAAAATCCCTTTCGTCCAGCTGCACCACTAACTAAATCATCATTCTGAGGCTGGGACTCAGACATCGGTCATTTCTAAAGCTTCCCAGGTAATAATATTGTGCAGCTCTGGTTGAGAACCACTGGTTTGGGAGCTGTTTTATACCAGAGTGGGTCTGTGATTCAGCTCCTCAACTCCCAACCCAACCACAGGCCTGCTACCTTCTCTCCAAAACCTATTTTCCAGGCAGCTGCACAGCATATATTTTTCCAGACAGCTAGACAATACATATTATCATCACAGAAGAGCTTGTTGAAACATATCCCTTTGTAGAGATAACCAATAGCAATATTAGCAAAGTCTATACATCCAGCCTATTCCCTTTGCACAGAAAATTAATTCTCAGTTGTTGGTTGATGGCTTCTTGGTTTCTCTCTCTCTCTCCTGGAGCAATCTTTATGGTACATTTACACAACCACATAGGCAGCGGTACATGGACACACCACACACATGAGATTAACCTCTCACTCACACAACCCCTCCATCTTCCACTTTTTATCATTTTATACTCCATGGTCCTTCCCTAAGAACACTAAGGAATTAATACCATGCTTCCCTACCTCATTCACCCTCTTCAAGTCATCTGTACCTTTGAGCTCTTGCATACTGTGCAGCATCGCTCAGAATGTCTTAATTCACCAGTCCTCACCAGAATGTCTTAATTCATCCTGCAAAATGGCAGCTTCCTACTTGTCTTTCTTGCCTTTGGACATCATCTTCCCAGGCACTGCAATTCTTGGCAACTCCTCTGTGCTCCATGGAAATGTCTACTATAATCCTTAGTACCTTGTGCAATATCTATTGATTGCTGAATCTCTCTTCCCCCACTAGGCTATGAGCTCCCTACTGGTGGGAGTGTCTTGCCCACCTCTCAATCTATACCACAATGCTACATTCTGAGCACAATGCTCTGAACAGAGCGGCAGGTTACACGACGTTTTATTGAATGAATCAATGGTCCCTCTCCTCTTTCTTTTTTTCCTGGTTTCTCTATCAGATTGTATAAAATGTACAGAAACTGATCTTTTTTAGCATGATTCTGACTCGCATATTTGCTCAAACCAGTCCACACCCCACAAGAGTATAATTGGAATATCCAGTCCTTCCAAAATCCTGTCAATCATTCTGCTGTGTAAATAGGCACAGGTGATTGGTTCTAATCAAAGTCATTAGGGTGGTTCTGGAACGATCCTGCTGCCATATGTAGATAATTATGGCAGAAGTCTAAATTTTGGATGTTAGCCAATCTAAATAGCATTATCATGAGGAATTTAAATAGAACAAAAGGAGAAGGATGGCACAGTATTTGGACGTAAATAATAACAGCTAGCACTTATAGAGCATTTTCTATGTGCCAGGGACTCTTCTAAGTACTTTACATATATTAACTCATTTATACAACATTAACAGTCTTATGAGATAACCACTATTGGTATCTGAATTTTACAGGTGAGGAAACTAAGGTACAGAGAGGTTAGGCAACCTGGTCAACATATAGCTGGTAAGTGGCGAAGCCTCTATTGGGACCAGGTAGACTAGTAGCTCCAGGTCTGTGTTCCGCATCCCTATGGGAACTATGCTCTAGTCTATGCTGCCCTAGCAGGTGAGCTTATTTCAAGACACAACACAATCAAATTTCTCAGACCTAACTCAACCCCTGGAAGCAGAATGGACCATCAGAGTTCTCCATCTCACTGAAGTAGCAGTCCTCAAAATTTAGGTATATTGTGTTTCTCTCTCTCTGTCTCTCTGTCTCTCTCTCTCTCTAATACACACACATACAGACATACCCATCTCTCAGAAAATAGACTTAGGGACTTTCAATGGCTAATTTACTTATAAAAACAAAGTAATTCTGAATGAGAGCAATGCTGTTGTGTTCCTGGAGTTTTGTTTGTTTTTGGAGATAAGACTAGGGCGCCGGAATGAGGAGTTTGGTTGATGATTTCTGAGTCTAAAAGACTCCTATTAATGATACCACTGTTTGTCACGATTTGACAGCTCCTCATTTGGATCTAGCAGAAACCTAAGGTCCATCCTGTGCTCTCTGGGAATGTGGTCCAACCCCTTGGCTTTATGAGGAATATTAAAGAGGGAGCTCCCTGTCTCACGTTGGAGGACCTGCCTGTGAAATGCATCTCCTCATCACTGGAGTTTTCATTGATGACCTCACATTTGAAAAACCAAGAGTTCCAATCAATATTTTTGCATGGTCATTTCTTCCCTGACACCATCAAATGAATATTATCTGATGTCCCTGGACCAGATCAACACACTGCCTCTTTCCATCTCTGAAGCCAGAGGGAAAAGCTAGGAGCTTGTGTTTTTAACTAAGTTCTCTATGTTGTTAAAGAGAAGTGGAGCAGACTCTACATCTTTGAAAAAAGTTAGCAAGATAAGAACTTCATAATAGCTTCTATATTCTCACTCGTCCTTATGCCACATGGGAAACCATTAGAATTTAATTAAAAAAAAAAAGTAGTGTCAGTATCTCTAAAACAGTGGTTCTCAAAGTGTGGCTCCCATACCATTGTATCAACATTCCCTAGAAACTTGTTAGAAGTGCAGATTCTTGGGCTCTATCCCAGACTTACTGAATCAGAAGCTCTGGGGGTGAGGATCAGCAGTGTGTGTTTTAATATGCCCTCCAGGTGGTTCTGATGTGTATGAAATTTTGAGAACCGTTTTCATAAAGAAGTATGATATTTAATCAAAATATGCTTCTTAATATATGACCTCACTGAAATTGATGCAGAGAATATGTCATTTAAGTGTCTCGTCCTCAAGGGATATCTTAACGAATCCTACCTAGAAATGTAGTTCTGTAGCAGGCATGAAGTGTCATCCAAATTATAAGGAGCTAGACATAAACTACTGGGATATTGAAGCCATCTATTCATTCCCAACCCCAGAAAAATACCTCCACACTGTACTGACTGTCCTTTGTCCATTGATCAAGGCAGGTGGGATGTGGTTGGAGGCTGATGATTAATTCAGGTGTTTCTTACTTGAAGAGCTCAGCTATTCCCCTTGCTCACAGCTGCCTTATTGAAGTGATGATATTAAAACTGTGAAAATTCTGAAAGCTAATTCAACCAACTGACTTTCATCACCAGGGTGATAGGATACACCGAGAGGCTATAAAGACCGGAGCTTCGGTCAAATTCGAATGTTATTGCTTTTGACTGGGAACGTTGCAAAACTCGCAGAGCAAATGGAACAGGCACAGTGTGATCTTTAAAATAGTTACAAAGATCAAAACATTAAAAATGTGAAATGATTTTTTTCAAGCATAAAAATTTGTCCTCTCTGAAATAATTAATTTGACAACATTACTCACTAGACCCATGTATCATCGTGTCATTATAGCTGCAGTGTCTAAAATAACTTAGCTTCTCTTTTTGAGGGAGCCAGTGCAGTTTCTAAAAGGTACATACCTAATTAGGTCAGACAGTAACTAACTTGCCTTTACAATGTTTTTCTATAGAGAATACTAGTTATAATTATCTTTTCGCCACTTCCCCCCACCAAAAAAAAAATGGATATGGATTCACATTTAAGACTTAGAATAAAACAGAAGGAACTCAGACGGAATCACTATTCTAGTTCATGGGGCTCTTGTCTAGTGTTGTCTGTATTAGAAAATGACAGTGTTGTGTCTGTTTGAGAAAGTTAGGCGTTCTTGGGATATCATCTCAACCACATACAGGTAATATTACAAAAGATCAGTGTTCCAGAGCAACCACTTACCTGGATTAGTGCCGCCACCAAAATTTGCCTGGAGAGACCATTGGTATGACCTAATACGTTGCTTCTGATACATGCATCTTTGGTCATTTTCCGTTGCCTGAGTTCAGGGGCATGAAGAGGAAAGGTTTACATGGAGCTGAAAAGAAAGTGGCAAGAGTCATAGGCTCACTAGAACTATTTGTGTAAGTGGAAGAGTTCAGGTCTCCTCATCCCCTTCTGTTGGCAGCAGCCACAACTTGTGAGTTCAGATGCCTCCCAGTCTTCCAGGAGTCTAATCATTATCCCTGATTCTTTGATTGCTCTTTGAGCCAGACTCGGCTCCCTGAAGCTACAGTCCCTGGGATACGGCTTAAGCTAGAAGTAATAATCAAGTTGGCTGTGACCTCATCTTTCCAGTATTAATACTCTCAATCAACAACCCTTGGAGGAGGTTGGATGAGTTACCCAGTTCACTGAAGCAATATCAATTCTTGAGCATCTATTTTGTGCCAGCAGGTCCTTCTCCTATTTTCTTTAATTCTCATAATAATGCTGCAAAGTAGATACTCTGACCTTCTGGGTGCAGATGAGGAAAGGAAGCTCAGAGAGATGAAGTGACTTACCCAAATATGCACAGCTATTAAGTGGCAGAACTAGTATTTGAATTCAGGTCCAATTAGAGCTAGGTTTAGGGTAATGTCAAATCCTAAAATCTAACTTATTCCCTTGGCCCTTGTTATGAAATTGGATCACACTGATAAACTGCCCTGCAATAACCTAGCTGACAGGTAATGTGGAAGTGTTGCCAGTGGACAGTGGACACTAGCCAGTCTGCCCCATTCACCCCTTAGGTCCAGGATGCCCCATGCATCCACTCCCTGATAATCTGGCTGGCTCCAGGAATAGTTCAGGACTTAGGCTGTCAAAGTGTAGTCCCTGGACCTGTTGGGCCAGCATCACCTATGAACAAATTAGAAATGCAAATTTTGCATCACCACCCCAGACCCATTGAATCAGAAAATCTGGGGTTAGGGGCCAGAAAATGTTTCAACAGCTCATGTTGAATGGTGTTGCATGGGTAAGAGCTAAGAACCAGTAGCTCTGTTGCATGGGTGAGAGCTAAGAACCACTGCTCTAACCTGTTTCTTGGTATAGATGGAAACAGTGAAACAAAACTCGATTCTGTCTATTTAACTTCTCCTACTCTCTCTCTCTCTCACTAAGTTTCTGTCTGCCAGGTATTTTAGAAATCTAGACTGGCTTTGAAGGCCCTCATATTTATTTTATTGTTTTCCAAAATCACTTCTTTTATGTATTTGTTTATTTTATTTTATTTTACTTTAGGTATATACTATATCCAGCATTTCTCCCCATGTTATCCCTCCCCACCCCCCGCTGTCCCTCCCCTACCCCCTACAACTGCCCCCAGTGTGCGATGCTCCTCTCTCCCTGAGTCCACGTGTTCTCATTGTTCAACACCCACCTCTGAGTGAGAACATGCGGTGTTTGGTTTTCTGTTCTTGTGTCAGTTTGCTGAGAATGATGGCTAATGGTATCACAGACTGCCCAGTGCTGGCATGGAGAACCTCTCCATCTTAGGGAACATCATCTGTTTCCTTAACTTGCCACTATGACCTTGCATGTGATTAAGATTTTCATCTGGGTACCTGGAGTTTTATTCACCACACACATGCATTCAGGATTCTAATAGGTGTATTCAAATGGGCCTCTTCCTTCTATTTTCCCTAATTAATAGATGCCTACCAATTTGTGATTCTTTTTAGAAAGAAAGGGTAAGGTGGTTTTCTTTTAGTTTCCTTTTCCCCTGAGGATATTTGGAGAAGATAAGAAAAAGGTCGTCTCTCAAAATGTGAAGCTGTTGCTTATTAATGGCAAGTTGTAGTGTAAAGGATGAACTCTGAAGATCTTGTGAACTGGGTTTAAATATGGTTTCCACTGTACTGGCTTTGAGTCCTTGAAAAAAATCATTTTAACTCTCTGAACTTTAATTTTTTCATCTTTACTATGAAGAAAATGATACCAACTATGGCTGTTGTGAGAACTATACGGCAGTATAGTGAAAATGAAGTACCTCATACAGTGGCATAGTGTCGTGTTAAATAAATAGCAAATAACTATTATTATTGGGGAAAATGGCACGGTGTTATATACTCTGGAGTAAAGGTATGGAAGCCACCAAATAGATGTGGCCTAGGTCCCTCAAGGACCACATTTATTTCTTGGTAGGAAATACAAATATGATTTCCATATTAAAACCAATCAAGATGCTGTTTACTCTCCTACATTTTTGCATTCTTGATATGAAACATGACTTTGAAGAGCACTTAAACTTCTATGAACTTGTTTCGTGGGCTTGTACGCTGTGCCTTCCACCATCCCTGCCAACCCTGAACCCGGGTGAGGCCTCTCTTTCCTTTACATGTGGGCAGGCTTCTGAGGAACAATCTGGGAAACACTAGAAAGTTGGGTTGCGGCCAGGGCATCCATGCATTTAGTAGGCAGATTATGCCTTAAGTGGAAGTCACTTTCTAACATCAGTGAAGGAGCTGTATTGTAATGAGGGTCCTGCCAGAGATGCCATAAAGGGGATTACTAGGGGAAAGGCAGGACTTGGCTACTCCTCATAGCCTTCCCAACCATAAGAGCCCATAGGCTGTAATTCACACCCACCTGTCTTCCCCCTCACACAGGTCTGCAGATGGGCACTCAGGAATGAGTGAATGCATGCACCTGGATTCTATAAATCCCAGGGCACTATCTCCTTCCAGCATGTCATTCTGTAATTGCCATCACAGATCACACTAACTCCAGTCAGACTTTCAACATTTCAGTCAGGGTGGTGCTGAGCTGCAAGGAACAGAAAAGCAGGCATCCACTAACAGAGCTTATCTGCCCTATAGAACGAGATATCTGTGCTCACCCTCATAGTTGCTTGATGGCTGGGAAACTCCAGTTAGGACATTCAGGCTCAGAGGCCATTGCCCAGACATTTAAGGAAGAGCCAGAACAGAGGGAGGGCAATACCACCAGACACCCGCTTCTGTTTCTCAGTCCCTTCTTTACTGCTGTGTGACAAACCACCCCAGAACTGGGGCATGCAACAACCACTGTCTGCATGGGGAGGCAGTGTGGCTGGCTCAGCTGGGCGGTTCTTCTCTCTTGTGGCTGTGCTTGGTTCTTGGAGGTTGGCAGAGTGGATCAGCCTCTGTGAATGGGGCACCAGGGCCACGTGTCTCTCATCACCCCACAGGCTCACTTGGGCTTGTTGTGGCTAGCAACCCAGCAGTGTTTCCAAGGGAGGGCAGAGACATGCTCTGCTTCTTGAGTCTCAGCCTCAGAACTAGAACGTTGCATTGCCTCCTTCAATTGGCCGAAGTAAGTCACAAGGCCAGCTCAGCTTTTAAGAGGTGAAAAAATAGATCCCACCTCCTGAGGGGAGGCACTGCATGGTCAGCGCAAAGAGATGTGTATGCAGGGAGGGCGGAAGATGGAGGTCATCCATCTACCAGGGTCTTATCAACCAAAACTAAAACTGGAAGGTTGGGGGCTTTTTTTCCTTTCCCTTTCTCTTCCTTCCTTCCCTTCTACCTTTTCCTATTCTCTCTCCTCCTCCTCCTCCTCCTCCAGTTCCTCTGCCTCCCCTCTTCTTTCTCTTCTTCCTCCTTCTTCTCCTCTCCCATTGCTCCTCCTTTCCCTCCTTTCCTCCTCCTCCTCTCCCCTTTCCTCCTCTTCCTCCTCCTCCTCTCCCCTATCCTCCTCCTCCTCCTCTCCCCTTTCTTCCTCCTCCTCCTCTCCCCTTTCCTCCTCCTCTCCCCTTTCCTCCTCCTCTCCCTTTTCCTCCTCTTCCTCCTCCTCCTCCTCTCCCCTTTCCTCTTTCTCCTTCTCCTTTCCCCTACTTCTCCTTCTCTTCCTTCTTTTCCTCCTCATCCCTTCCTCATCTTTCTTCTGTACTCCATCTTCTCCTCCTGCTCCTGCTTCCTTTTTTCTGAAATCTTTACCAGACCCTAAAATAAAGACAGTCCAGGAAAAAAAAAAGTGCTACAAAAGGGTATTGGGACACACCACTCTGCAGTATCTACCATAATACTTAACTCTCATTCTTGACTTTGCTAAGAAAGTTCTTGGACAAATATCCCTGCCAGACTCTCAAAAACCTCAGCCCTGCTTCACTCCTATTGGCATATCCTCAGAGGCATTTGTCTTGACCCAGAGCAGCCCTCAGAAAGGCACTGGATTCCTGACGAGGCATTAAAGGAGCTTAAGAGATACAGAAACTATGCTTCTTTTCTTTCCCTGCCCCTCCCTGCCATTGAAATGTCAGTCACAGCAAACCCTTGCAAAGTACATGTGAGTACAGAGCGGCTGCTTTGCTTCCCTGTAGTTTTTGTAGCTGTCCTCAGAAACACACTCTGTGATAAGGTATGAAAAGAGACCTTCAAACACCCACATATAATAATACTCCCCCTTAGGATTTTTACTTGAAAGCCAAATGATTTATGAATGACATGTAGGTAAATATCAGTCTGGATGCAGAAACTTGCTGGCCACATTGGCATTTTAGTGACTATATATATTCTGAGGCTAAAGAAGGTTATTACTTACAAAAGAAACAAATGTATGAACTCATGATCCAAAGTTCATAAAATAATAGCATTTATTCAGCATTATTATGTGTTCTGGTACTATGCTAAGCATTTTTATACGGTCTAATTTAATCTTCATACAGTCCATTGAAGTAGGAGATATCCCCATTTTGTATCTGATGAAATTGAGGCACAGATAGTTGAAAAGTTAGGTATCTTCATTTGGAGAATCAGGACTCAAATTCACCTCCATCTGACTTCAAGCCCTTGCTCCTGACCATTAGAACACACCACGTTCTATTTATTTATGATCCATGGTGTGAAAGTAATTATAAATGAACCTAAAATATAATTTAGGCTTCATAAATATCAGCTGACAGTCTTGACTCACTGGGCTTATGTCTCTATGTGAGAGCCAAAATAATTAAAACTCAAATGAATTTACAATTACTCACAAGCTCTAATGACCATCGTGTTGTTTAATGAAGTAGAATACATTACTTAAGCCAGATGATTATTGATCATTTTAAAAGGTGTAAACAAGATAATGAAGTTGTTCATTCACTGTGCCACTTATGTCTATTAAACTTCATCTATAGGTCTGGGCTTTGTTGTGGATTTTGCTATTTTTTCCTTATTATTTTTGTTGTTGTTGTTGTTGTTATTTTGCTGTAGGATTTTCGTATCATCTAACAGGTTAGTGTTTCCCAAACTATATTTCCTAGGAGATGGCCTCTGTTATGTTTGCCTTAGTGAGTTTGAGCTGCTATAGCAAAATACCATAGACCTGATGGCTTAAACAGTAGATGTTTATTTATCACAGTTTTGGAAGCTAAACGTCCAGGATCAAGGTAATAGATCCAGTGTCTGGTGAGGGATTGCTTCTTGGTGTCCAGGTTTTGATGGCATATCATTTGTCCTATCTCTACTCGGCTGGAGCTGTCTCCACGCCACACAGGGTAAGACATGTTCTCATGGTGGATATTTTATCAGTCCCCTTCTTTTTCACTCCATTTTGTTGTCATGAGAAATTTATTTGTTACATTTCTTCCCACTTACCTTTTCAGTCATCTCTCCTTGTTTTTTTGTTATTTTTTTCCTTCTTTTTTCATTCTGCACCCTGCCTCTCATCAGCACTTGGCTTGATTCCTAGCTTCACCACTTAATGGCTATGTGATGCTTGGGACCCTCTTAACTAACACCTTGGAGACTGTTTTCTTGTACATAAAAGGGAGACAGTAACTCTGTCCGCCACACTTTGCAAACTGTAAAGTGCTATCAAAATACAAGTTTGGTATCATGACTATCATTGCCCTATCCCCATCTTCCCTGCATCAGCATAAGCATATTCCTGGATGAGACTGTCCATCATTTTGTTTGTTGAAAAGGCGGATGCAAAAGGAATCACCTTGCCCTGCCACCCCTAGCTGCCTACTGCTGCCATCACATTGTTGTGTTGAAAGTGAACTTGTTCTTTTCTTTCTTAGTTATTTGGGTCTTGTATGGTCAGTGGAGATCATTTTATTTCTATTCCATTTCCATCTGCTCAGCAGTTTGTACTAATTGGGGTGCTGCCTGTCTCTCCATTCCTCTGCTTACCTGGCATTACCTGAGAAACTACTCTAGTCTGTTCTTTCCACTGGAAGATGAGAGGCTGCCAGGAATATCAAGAATGTGTGATTGAGTCACTAGGTTTAACAAGAAGAAAGTGCAGGAGAAATTGGCACTGAGAAGGGAAAAGTTTTAGAACAATCTGGAAGGTATTGGGGGTAATTAGAAAAAATTGTCCAATGTTATAAATTCACTTAAGAGATGTGGTTATATTTCTGTTGTAGTTAGATTATCCTGAGTGGATCATTAGGAGTTTAGGGTGGCAGTGGAAATGCTTTTGTGTGGCTCTTAAAAACACCATGTAAAGATTTCTTTAGTTATTTAAAGATAGCCAGAGATGTCTTATTTCTATGCCAAAACCACCTGTAAAATTAAGTCCCCCCAAAAGGTAACCTGTACATTTAATGAGATAAAAGTATTCCTTTGTCAGGAAGGGATACAGAATAATAGAAGTGACACTGGACTAGGATTGGAAAGATCGTCCTTTGCATTCCATTTCCTTCACCTTCTCCCTGGATGACCTTGACCAGTAATAACAATCGTACAGTACTCTTCAAATTAGAATGCAGTTTTATGTTCATGATCTCATCTGAACCCAGCCATGGTTCCAATGGTGAAATAAAAAAAGTACAAGGGCCCAGGTGTGGTGGCTCACACCTATAAACCCAGCACTTTGGGAGGCTGAGGCAGGTGGATCGGCTGAGGTCAGGAGTTCCAGACCAGCTTGGCCAACATGGTAAAACCCTGTCTCTACTAAAAATATAAAAAGTAGCCAGGCGTGGTGGTGGGCACCTGTGATCCCAGCTACTTGGGAGGCTGAGGCAGGAGAATCACTTGAACTCAGAAGGCAGAGGTTGCAGTGAGCCGAGATCGCACCACTGTACTCCAGCCTGGGCAACAGTGAGATGCCATCTCAAAAAAACAACAAAAAAAGTACATCTGGGCACAAGCCCTGCCCCCACTGGACTGGTTTTGTAATATTAAGGAGGCCACCAATCCCTGTGATCTTCATTCGCTCCCATTCATGTAAAACATTGAATAAAGCATTCCCACATGGTTATGTGGAGGATGAAATAAGCCCATGAGTATAAAAGTACTTTGCAATCTCCAAAGAGTCGCACAGCAGTGTGTAGGATTTTCTGAGCACAAGAGAAATTTTAGATCTTCCAGTGGTAGGGCTTTTTTGTTCCTACAAGAGAAACTAACTCTAAGTTAAGCAGCAGAGGCGCTTATTGGAATGATACCACACAGGTGACAGGCTCCACGGCAATACTGACATTCCAGGTTCAAAGAAGATGCAGATATCACATAGAAGGAAGGAGGCCAGAACTGAATTGTAACGTGACACAGGAAGGATGAGGTTGGGCATTGCTATTCCAATAGCTGGCCCCATTGTCACCACCACTTGTCCCAAAGGAGATGACACTGCCACTATCCAAATGAATTTCAAATGATTACTTGCCTTATAGGAACACTAGCTCTAGATTCAAAGTCCTGGGGGGAACCAGCCAATTGGCTAAGATTAGATTACCTGCCTGCACCCTGGTTGCCATGATGCTGAGAGAGGGTATGTCTGACCCTTCCCAGCTTCCGTAGCAGGGGGTAGGATTCTGTCTCTTACCTTTCTTAGGAGTCTTCCACACAGGAAAGAAAGGGTACTCAGAGATCCATTTCAGGACTGTATGGGTTAAATGGCCTATTCAAGAGACACAGATTATGGCTGGTGAGACTGAAGCCCATTTCTCCTCATTCCCAGTCTCCTAGACCTTTCACCATTTTATGTGCCTTCATTTAAGTTTGTTCAGTCTTATAGTGGATATTGAATCTCTCTTGTATACCCTGTACTATGGTAGCATTCCTCTACCTCTCATATTCTGAGATTTTATGATTAAATGTTTCCATATAACATTTTCAAGTGATAAAGCACTGTGTTAAGAACATTGTTTTCACAATGAAATTTTAGAGAGCCTTAAATTTAAAACGAAGATAACTATCAGAAGAATCCTGCAGATTCAGCAGAGGCATGGCTGAAAAAGATAATTTGTTCAACAAAAAGAAAGAAGAAATAACAGTACCAAGGGGATTTCTTGGGCCCCATCAATGTCTACTGTTAAAGTTTATTATGTAAACCAAAGAAGGGGTTGTCCAGTTCAAGGACTTACAGCTCATACCATGAATCTAGAGGCTGGCTCCCTGCAGCACTGCCTAGATCTTGTACTACAAGCCATTTCCATTCACTGCCTCCATTTTACCCATATCCAGCACCAAGATATGATGCAGCCATGAGGTAGAAAGCGTGGAAGCTTTGAGAGTCTGTTCAAGGCTGACATCCATATAAAATAAAAATGGAACCAACATACTTCTCCCTCAGAGGCCTTCTGTCTTTTCTTAGTCGCCGCCTGGTTAGAAACAAAGAGGAGTTACAGTTTCCAGTAAGATAGCAAATCCTAGCCTGAGTTTCTTTGCAAATGAAGCATGAGGCAGATTCTTAGGTGTTAAGAGTATACTGGGGAGTACAACTCCAGAAAAGCCACAGTATAGAAAAAAATAGGAGTGAGTCAGGGAAGGCAGGAGAGCAAATCGAAAGGGTTATCTCACAGCTTCTGTAATAAGCACAGCTGGTTGCTCGGTTTCTCAGGATGTTTTGAAAGAGGGTGCCTGAAACCACTGCATGCCTGAATAGTCCATCTTAGGGGAGGAGAAAAGAAGGATTATTATGCCAGCTCTCATCTCCCTTTGGCCAAATGTATTCTGTGTGACATTAACTCTCTTGAACTTCTTTTGGGTCTGCCTCCTAGCCTCTCCAGCAGCCACCTGGGAAGCCAGATCCCAGGATAGAGAGGCTAGCACCTGTGACACAAGCCACACTCTCAGGCTGAGCTGAGCCTGTGATGAAAGCAAGCGGTGGCATTCCCAGTCTCTCCACCTGTACCCTGACTGGGCTGGCAAGGAACTGCATGTGTCAAGAGAGCCCCACAGTTGTCACATGCCTCTGGAGCCACAAAAATGAGAGGCAAGAGGGATGTACAGGGAGGCACAAGACCATGCCTGTGAGTGACTTGAGGGACCTAGACAAGCCACTACAGAGCCCAGTCAGCTAAGCCAGTGGAACACCAGGAAGGAGGGCTCAGAGCTCAACCAAGATTGAGACATACCCCCTGTACCTACAAGAGTACATCCAGGCGGGATGCCGTGGCTCACGCCTATAATCCCAGCACTTTGGGAGGCTGAGGTGGGTGGATCACTTAAGGTCATGAATTCAAGACCAGCCTGGACAACATGATAAAACCCAATCTCTACTAAAAAATACAAAAATTGGCCAGGCACAGTGGCTCACGCCTGTAATCCCAGCACTTCTTTGAGAAGCTGAGGCGGGTGGATCACCTGAGGTTGGGAGTTCAAGACCAATATGATCAACATAGAGAAACCCCATCTCTACTAAAAACACAGAATTAGCTGGGCATGGTGGCAGGGTCCTGTAATCCAGCTACTCAGGAGGCTGAGGCAAAAGAATTGCTTGAACCCGGGAGTGGAGGTTGTGGTGAGCCAAGATCATGCCATTGCACTCTAGCCTGGGCAAAAAGAGCGAAACTCTGTCTCAAAAAAAAAAAAAAAAAAAAAAATAGCAGGGTGTAATGGCACAGGCCTGTAGTCCCAGCTACTCAGGAGGCTAAGGCAGAGAGAATCAGTGGAACTCGTGAGGCAGAGGTTGCAGTGAGCCACGATCCCACCACTGCACTCCAGCCTGGGTGACAGAGGGGGACTCTGTCTCAAAAACAAACAAACAAAAATTACATGCAGGCTGGGAGATCATCACAGATTTCACAGAGACTTGTCAGTAGCCTCAACAGAAAAACATGGCCAAGGGAATCCAGGAAGGAACATGAGTCGGGTTAGATACACCAAGATAGCTTGAAATCCCTTAACCTCTGCACACCAAAAATTGCTGGGTAGATTAAAATGCATGGCTAGAGTCACAAGAAAGAAGGGGAAATTCCTAGATTCCAGGAAAAAAAAAAAAAAGGAAATTAAAACCAGACCAGTAAATGTATGAATGGGTTTTATAGCTATAAAAGGAGTGAGTGCTTTTGATGCCAGTAATCTACAGGGATAGATTTTATGTATCTCTCACATAAAGGACACAAAATTTTGGACCTGAGCAAATTGGGAAGCAATAAATAAGAACCCTCAAAGGACTGCATTTCTATGTAACATATATGCACCTATCAGCGCAAGGCACTGATAAGTAAGAGCTCTCTCTAACTGCATCTGTTTTGGGGAAGTTTTCTTTTCTAGAAATCAAACCCAGGGCTGCATTTCTTAGAGGTCTAAAGTCTGATTTTTATACTGTCAGGAAACCATCAAGGTCAAGGTGAAAATATAAAAGAAATCATAAAAATTGATTCTCTGACAGTGATATTCCCAGGGTGCTCAGTAGTAGCAAAAGCAGAAATATACTAGAAAGGCAAGCCATAGAATCTCTGAAAGAAAAAAGAACATTCCACAAAAGATCAGTTTACCATACAGCCACAAAAACTACAAAATAATTAAGATTTCTAGCACTTGAACAGAAGAATCTGAAAAAGAACATAGAAAGTGTATTTTAAATTATGGAATTGTAATTCAATAAAAATGTAAAGAAAGGGATTCAAGCTATTAATAAAAACATAAAGATTCTATAAAAAACAGGTAACTTTGAAAAAGAACCAAATACAGCAACTAGATATGGGAAAAGTAGTAAATAAAATTAAAAACCCAAAGGATAGATTAAGTAATGGATTAAATACTCCTGGAGAAAGAATTAGTAGGTTGGAAAATAAATGTGAGGAAATTAGACTGCAAAGCAGCAAGCAAGTATAAAGGAAAGGATTAGGCCAAATGGTTTAGAAGAATGTGTAGGTCTCATATATGTCTAATAAGAGTTTCAGAATGAAAGAACACAAAGAGAATATAGAAGAAACAGTCTTTAAATAGATGATGGTAAAGTACTTTTCAATACTGATGAATGACCGTGTAGGAAGTGAAATAACCAAAAGCCAAAGTCACATGTAACATTTTAAAGCAGATAGAAATTAATGATCGGTTTCTTACACAGAAATAAATTCAGACTGGCAGCTGACTTCTCAACATACACGATAGTGCCAGACGATGCTGTGATGAGGCAAAATTACCATCAACATAGGATTTTGTATATAAACTACCATCAACCATCAATCTATAACCAGCTAAACTATCATTCATGAGATATGACAAAACTGATACATTATAACTCAAAGACTGAGACATCTACCTCCATCAACACAAATCTCAAAACATAACACCAAGAAAAGGAAGCTGTAACAGGATATGTACAATACTATTGGCCTACAACTATAAAGCCCAATAGTGAAGTATCTGCTGTTTGTGATTTAAAGTGCAAAGCACGATTAAGAAAAATACAACTACACTTAAGATAGCAGTTGCTGCTGGATAGGATAGAAGGGAAGCAAACAGGAAGGGAAAAGCAGTGGGACTTCGGCTGTAACTGAAATGTCTTCTCTTTTTTTAAACAAAAAAACTGGGGAAATGGCAAAATATTAACATTTGTTAAATCTAGATGTAGGCACATGGTGTCTGTGATTTTCTGTTCTTTCTATATGTGTTTGAAATATTTCAAAATAAAAATTTTTAAAGAAATAAATCTACATCAAATAGGAGAGAGAAAAAAGCAACGGAGAAGCAGAAGGACAAAAGAGGTAACTCAGCATGGTGAGCTCTCAAGGGTGGGTGGAACCAAATGAGAAAGGTCACCCTTGTAGAAAATGAAAGCCCATTCCAATCTTAGTGGGAAGAAGTGACAAAGAGAGCGGGATGGCCAATATAGGTCATGCTCTCCTCCACCACTAAGTGCCTCTGTGAACACAGGCACAGCTTTCCCCTCCCTGGCCCTCAGTTCCCTCATCTTGTAGTTAATAGAGTTGGCAGTACTCATTCTACAACATCCCTTTCATTTCCAGCTTTTGCTCCTCTGCCTTCGATCTGTCAGATAGCCACATTTTCAGACATAAAAATGCCTTCTCACAAATGTTATCTGTAAGAATTTCTTTGGCTTCAGGTGACAGAGAATTCAGCCCAAATTGGCTTAATTAAAATGAAAAATTATTTGTTTATATAAGGCAAAAACCTCAGGGCTACACCCAGTTTTAGGCATCACTAGATTTGGAGCTCAAAAATACTATAATGAGCCTCAGGTATTTTTAAAAATCTTTTGTCCTGCGTCTTCAGTTACATTGGCTTTCTTCTCCAACGTCATGTGATAAGCCAGGTGGTGGTTGTAGCCAGATGGCAATGGCAGCTCCAGTCCTTAAATCCCCTAAGGTTTTTATACTGCAAGAAAAGCAAAATCTCTTCCCCTGCAGCTCCAGTGCAATACCCATTGTATCTCATTAGCTCTGATAGGGGAGATCTATGCACTGATCAACTTGAGCTTTGAACACGTTCCCACTGTGGACTGGGCACAACTTCACCTCAGCCATATAAGCTAAGTGTAAGCGTGGGTGTTACTTCCCACAAGAAAACCAGGAAGTGATTACCAGAAAGCAGATGCATGGTTATTACATGGCAAAAACAAATGTTCACCACACCAGCAAAAACATGAGTGACCTTCCAAGAAGGACAATCTAAGAATTTCAGTCTTTTTTTTTTTTTATAATGACAGAAGGTGAGAGGGAAATCCTAAAAGTGCCAAGCATTCTAAGCATAGAAAGGGGCCATGTAAGAATAAATATCTATTAGCCACAATTCTAGCATTTGTGAACTAGGCAGGAGCTTATTTAGCTTGAAAGATGTTGCTTTAGTATCAATCAAAGGCAGTTCTAACTAGAATGACAGAGAATAATCATGGCAGGTATGAACCATGTGATATTCCCCAATAGCAAAAATGAAAAGTAAGTGATTTAAGAGGAAGTTAAGTAGATTTGTAGACGGTAGAACATGACACCTTAGCAAGAGATGATAGGCGCAGTACACACCTACAGAGAATGGTGCTGTGTAAGTCAAGTAACAACCGTGCCCAGAGCACCTCTGTCGGAAATAGAATGTGAGATTCTGTAAACCGTTTTATCTTCACAGCACTGCAAGAAAAAATTATATTTACTTTTGAACCACTCTCAGAACTTAATCTGTCTAAATAAATATCTTAATAAATTTAGAGTAAATAGAGATACTTTCACATGATTGATGAGCCACGAATATTTGTTGGATGTGACTCTCATGGTGTTAAATAATTCCGGAAATTGGGTTGGGGGGGGTACCATATGGAAAGTTGGTGAGGATTAGAAAAGCCTTTCTCTATCCTGCCATCTTTATCCATTGACCCAGAAATTCCAGATCTTCCACCTTCATTTTCTCACCTTCTCCATCTTTTCTTCCCACACCCCTTCTTTGCATAAAACAACAATAACAACCAACATCACATTGCCATCCTGTTTCCACCTCTTTAGGGACTGGAAAGACATGACCAGAACAACCTAGTGTTATGCTTATAGATTAGGAATGTGCCCCAGAGCCCTGGGGATAATGCAAAACTTGTCTAAAGTTTCACTCTGGTTGCCTTTCAGTGAAACACACCCAGCAGAACCCCTCTTTCATATATTTTCCTCTTTCCTTGTCTACTTTGCCTTCCAGCCTGTGTTTTATTCTTCCAGTTTCCATCCCGACCTATTATACTGGCACCCTCAGTGCTGCACTGGCCAGTCCTGTCCCACCTTAGACCCTCACTGCTCAAGGTGAAACATCCTCAAGTTAATTAAACTAATTAGTTAATTAACTTAAAATATCCTCTGCACAACTTGCCTCTAAGGGGCTGTGTTCATTTAATTACTTAGGTGAATGAATGTGCTAAAGGACTTGCTTCCCGCAAAAGGTGAGTCGTCTAAGGGACAAAAAGAAGTGAAAAGGGCAGAAAACCCAAGTCTACCACGTGAATAAATATAAAAAACCCTCCACATGCAATGTCCTGGCATGGATTCATGGCGCCCTGTTCTTGGGTGGAGGCGAGGGGACAGCTCAGAGTGTTGAACTGAATCGTGGCTCCAGCTGCCCCTGGTCTACTAATTTAGATGGCGTGTAATTGCTGAGACTAGAATAGCACTGAGAGAGCATAGACACTCACCAGACAAACACTCTGCCTGTAGAATGAAGCATGAAGTCTGAGATTAGTGACAGCTGACATCTATTAAGCACTTACCCATCTCCCAGCTGCTGGGCTACACTCTTTACACTACACTATGCACATTTTACCCTCCTACACTATTTCATCCCCTTTTACATACAACAAAGCTGAAGCACAGAGAGGTGAGTTAGCTTTCCCAAAGACACACAGTTCATTAGTGATGGGACCAAACTTGACTACAGAATTTGTGATTTTTAAGCTCCACAGCAAATTGTCTCTGATCAGAGGATTTGAATAAAGATGAGAAACGTGTATGTGCTCAGTCTTTTATAACAGCTAAGGTAGAGTTCACTATGAGGAAATTTGAAGTCAAAGGAGGAACATGTATGTCCTGAAAAGGCCTACTCTGAGCATGGCCACATCAGATTTAATGCAAGGTATGTCCTTGTTTGAAGGAGGGAGGCTGAGTATGAGGAATGGGTGGTGGCAGCAAGGTTGTCTCTTTAAGGCAGGGATGTGTTGTACCCGTCTGTGGCTACTGCGCTAAGCAGAATGCTTGGCATTCAGTAATGTTTGTATTAGTTATCTATTGCAGCATAACAACTTATTTTAAAACTTGGTGGCTTAAAGCAAGACACATTTATGATTTCACAGTTTCTCTGGATCAGGAATCTGGACATGGATTTTAGCTGTGTGCCTCTGGATCATGGTTTCCCACAGGGCTGCAATCACACAGTTGCTGGGGCCACAGTCTTCTGAAGGCTCGACTGGGGAAGGATCCACTTTCAAATCCACTCCGTGTTTGCTGGCAGGATCCAGTTCCTTGTGGGTTGTTGGACTGAGAATCTCAGTTCCTTGCCATTTGTTATCTGGACACTGCCCTCGGTTCCTTGCCACATGGGCCCCTCTGACATGGCAGCTGCATCATCAAAGTGGTCAAGAGAGAAGGTATTCTCTCTTTGGTAGAGAGAATGCCAAAAAGATGGAAGTCATGATCTTTTATAACCTAATCTCAGAACTGACATTCCATCACTTTTGCAAGTCACTAGGTACATTCAATGGGAGAGCATTTCACACAGGTGTTAATGTTAGGAGCTAGTTTAGAACGTTTCATCCCATAGTGTTCAAAGTCCATCTGTCCAATTGAACTTTTTGCTCATCAAAATTCAAATATCCCTCATAGGAGTTGGGGAAAAAAAACCCAATACACTTTAATCTTTATCTGCATTAGCCTTCAGGTTGAAAGTGATTATCGAATCATGTTCCTCAGGAAAGTTACCTGCAATCAGGTATGTGAATAGGAAAAGGAAGAAAGGGAACTAACATTTGTCAATGACCCTTTTTCTATGGCAAACACCAGTAGATGCCCCAAGGAAGGTATTATTTACTCATTTTTGAGGTGAGGAAACAGGATCACAGACTTCAATAATTTGCTAAATGTCACACAGCTAAGAAGGGTGGAGTTAAGATTACAACCCAGAGTTTTTCTGACCCTAAAACTACATTCTTTCTATCAGTATTAGTCATTAGGGCCATTTCTTAAACATTTCTGCTTCTCCCCACTCTGAGTCTGTAGGAGAACTGCAGTGTCTGGCCCTTTTGTGATTGGGTGAGGCCATGAGACTGGTTGTGGCCCATGTATTGTGAGTAGAATTGAAGTCTTACTTCCAGAACCCTGTGTTTTACTGCAAGACTCTTCAGAGCCCCCTGGCTTGGAACCAGCAAAGTTTGAGTCTCTAAGGGACTATAATGAGCAGATGCTCTCATCCTGCCTTCCACCAACCCACAGTGAACATGTACCATGAACAAGATATAAACTTTTGTTGTTTGGAGTCTCAGGGGTTTTGGGGGCATTTGTTACTCCAGCATATTCTACCCTATCCTGACTGATATATAACTGAAGAGAAGATGAAGGAGAAGGGAGGGAGTATAGGGGCTGCCTCAAGAGAGCCCTATTTACGTCGTATTTTTTTCTCACTCTGTCGCTCAGGCTGGAGTGCAGTGGCATGATCTCCGCTCACTGCAAGCTCCACCTCCCAGATTCAAGCAATTCTCCTTCCTCAGCCTCCCGAGTAGCTGGGACTACTGGTGACTGCCATCATGCCCTGCTAACTTTTTGTATTTAGACAGGATTTCACCATATCAGCCAAGATGGTCTCAATCTCTTGACCTTGTGATCCACCTGCCTCAGCCCCCCAAAGTGCTGGGATTACAGGCATGACCCACCGCGTCTGGCTCCTATTTATGTCTTATGGCAGCATGAGGGCTCACCTTTACCTCAGCTGACCTGGGCTTCATGGTGTCTGCAAACTGACAGACTTCTATTTCTGGATGCAGCTGGGCATAATAAGAACCAGAGGCACCTACAGCATTACTCAGAGGTAGGGTGTGAACCCTGTTGCCTCATTCATTCTGAATGCTTCTTACTTTGGAACAGCAAAGAACACAAACAGAGCAGGAGAAGTATTATCCCTTCCCAAGCCTGTTCTGACACACACAGCACAGCACGAAGCTTTTGAAAGAGGCTTAATGGGAGCAGCATCCTCACGTCAGAGCAGCTTGTCACGGAGAAGCCTTTGTGGCTGGAATGGGCATTTGCTAAGTTAGTCTCCCTCATTGGGCTGGGGACTGGTTGATGCAGGGCTGGGGTGCCAAGGTTTGGGATAATCTGGAGAGGCATGGAGGCATAGATTATGATGTCACCTGGCATCAGCTTCGCACACCTTCTTCCATTAGGAAGACAGGATTCTCTTCTCATGTCCTCCCTGAGTCATCAGCCCAGCAGCTTGTTCTTCTGGTTGTTCATGTCTTCCCTACTCTCCTCCATACCACTGAGGATTGTACTTCCTCACTGCTGCTCACTGTCCAGAATTTCTAGATGGATGCAGTCCCCTTGGTAGCTGACTGCACACTCCACACAGGAAACAGCAGAGAGGGGAGTGTGGACCAGGATGAGCTGCGCTTTATGGCTCTGTCCTTCTCACCCACACCCACCACCACACATGTTTGTGTGGCTGCATCAGACTTCACTCAAAGACGAAGGTCAGTCAACTGAGTAAAAGATGTAACATTTTCAGCTGTGTACGAAATCTAGCTTTTCTCATGGTCCAAGGAAGAAGCATCCTTCCAGAGTAAGTGATATTGTGGACACTGCCAGCTGCTAATTTTGTTTCTTTAATCTCTCAATTCCAAGATGTTTTTCAGATCCATTCCTTCTTCAGACTTCCAGCATGTGAATTGGTACCCATGTTTCAGAAAACCCCACCGTAGGGGTTGATCTTGTCCAAGAGCTATCTGTTCCCTGTTCCTCCAATAGCAGGTTTCCTTAAACCTAAGTTACTTAGTCTACAAACACATCCAGCATGTGGTACCCTTGCAAGGCAGACGTAGGTGTTCTAAGTTAAAAAACAAAAACAGCAGAAGAGCTCTTCCTTGTACTCACCTGTGTTTTCGGCTTCCACCTATGATAGCACTTGACGAATTGGTTCTGTTGCTAAGAAAAGTTGAAACGTCACTGGTGGCCAGGCACGGTGGCTCACGCCTGTAATCGCAGCACTTTGGGATGCTGAGGCAGGCAGATCACAAGGTCAAGAGGTCAAGACCATTCTGAGCAACATAGTGAAACCCTGTCTCTACTGAAAAAAAAAAATACATAAATTAGCTGGGCATGGTGGCACATGCCTGTCGTCTCAGCTAATAGGTAGGTTGTAGCAGGAGAATCGCTTGAACCTAGGAGATAGAGGTTTCAGGGAGCTGAGATCATGCCACTGCACTCCAGCCTGGTGACAAAGCAAGACTCTACCTCAAAAAAAAAAAAAAAAAAAAAAAGGAAGAAGAAGAAGGAACATCACTGGCCTGTCCAACTGCCCTACCTCCCATTATGTAGATGCAACAAACTGAGGTGAAATGCCTTGCCATTAACAGAGTGCTCTTCGGGTACACTAGAATCCTAAAAGCAAATTTGATTGTTAAGAGGGAATGAAAAGATTCAAACTCACACTGAAGGTTTATAAAACCAATACTGGGTTCTTTCATGAAAATGGAAGTTGAGAAATCAGGGAAGAAAGAGGATAAAAGCATTGTGGTGGTAGAAGAATGATTCATTGAGAGGAAGCCACAAGAATTAAAAATAAAAATGGATTTCTGTGACTTCACACTTCTGCATAGGGTGGGGGTGGGTTCCACTGTTGGCCATGAGCTTTCCTCTTGGGACACTCAGTACAGTGGACCCCTCTGAGCGAGTGAGAATGGGACAGTTGAATCAACAGTCAAAACACTCAATTATCTATGAGTTCTGCTGTGCTGCCATGATGTTTACACTCAGCCTGCTTCACTGAAAGTCCTGTAAAGAAGTTGAATGACGCACAGGGCCGAGTGCTACCTAAACCCTAGGGCCACTGCATCTGAAATATAAGTTATATATGGGCAGTTATAGAGAAAATTTGATCTGTTACAGTTATTTAGCTTCAAGCAATAACTAGAGAAGGAATTTATTGGGAGGACATGGAATAACTCATAAAAACAAAGGGGAGAAACCACTTTATGTCAATCTATCTACTGATTAATGGACAAATAAAATATGCTACATTCATACAATAGCATATGATACCCATAAAAAAATGAATTACCAACACATGCTACAACAGACACAAAGCTTGAACACATTATGCAAAGTGAAAGAAACCAGTGGGGTTTTTTTTGTTGTTGTTTATTTGTTTTTTTGTGTGGTGTTTTTTTTTGAGACAGAGTCTCACTCTGTCACCCTGGCTGGAGTGCAATGGCACCATCTCTGCTCACTGCAACCTTCGCCTCCCGAGTTCAAGTGATTCTCTTGCCTCAGCCTCCCAAGTAGCTGGGACTACAGGCACACGCCACCACACCTGGCTAATTTTTGTATTTTTAGTAGATACGGGGTTTTACCATATTGGCCAGGCTGGTCTCGAACTTCTGACCTCGTGATCCCGCACCTCAGCCTCCCAAAGTGCTGAGATTACAGGCATGAGCCATCCCAGCCCAGCCTTTATTTAAAAACCAAACACACATATTATATGATTCCATTTGTATGAAATATACAGAATAGGCAAACCTATAGAAACAGAAAGATTATGGGTTGCCTGGGGCTGGAGCGCAGGGGGAAATGGAGAGTGCCTGCTCATGGATACAGAGTTTCTTTGTGAGATGATGAGAATGTTCTAAAGTTGATTGTGATAACATTGCACAACTCTGTAAATACACTAAAAACCATTGAATCATATACTTCAAATTAGTGAATCATATTGTTCTGCCAATTGTATCCCAATACAGATGTTATATATTTTTTTTAAAAGTTACATTCAGAAAATCTTCAAAAAAAAAAAAAAAAAAAAAAAAAAATAAAGTCCTGGCTAATAAACATTGAAGACCTATGAAACACAAGAGAAACCACTTGTAAGAGACACCAGATGGATTTAATAACCTTCACCAGTACATGTTCCTTTGCTTAAACCAATCA
>CAUYLG010013443.1:0-24311 GCA_963573385.1 Cacajao melanocephalus
CATCCACGTCCCTGCAAAGGACATGAACTCATCCTTTTTTATGGCTGCATAGTATTCCATGGTGTATATGTGCCACATTTTCTTTATCCAGTCTATCCTTGATGGGCATTTGGGTTGGTTCCAAGTCTTTGCTATTGTAAACAGTGCCACAATGAACATACGTGTGCATATGTCTTTATAAGAGAACGATTTATAATCCTTGGGTATATACCCAGTAATGGGATTGCTGGGTCAAATGGTATTTCTATTTCTAGATCCTTGAGGAATCACCACATTGTTTTCCACAATGGTTGCACTAATCTACACTCCCACCAACAGTGTCCAGACTAGGGGAGTGGGGAAGAAAAGCATTGGTTTGGGACCTTAGTAGAGGAGGCACAGAGAAACTAAAATACCTTCATCTATGTTAGGACTTAAGCTAAATTTCCATGTATTTAGAATAGTACTGTAACAAAGAAATGCATTTAACTCTCAATACTATAAAGCAGCAGTAGGTTGAGAATCCATGAAGAAATGGGTATTTACCTTTTGGTTATAGTTAAAGATAAGGGTTGTTATTAGCTGATCAGTAACAAGCTAAAACTGGAATCCAAAGGCTCTGATGACAACATTCACAAGGGTTTTCTGTACATCCCTGCAATCTGATTTCAATATTTTGGGCTATACTGTGGAGTTGTCATGTTGCTCTGGTTCTCCCAGTGGTATTTGGACAAAGTTCTCTACAAGGCTGACAAATCATACAACATACAACTCTTCTTACAGATCATTTGTGCTGTCAGCATGCAGTTTTTCCAGTTCAGTAAAGTAGGTCATATAGGAATATTGGATTCATCTGTGCCACTCTTGAAGCCTTTGAAGATTAATGAGCTTCTCCTAAGCATGCAAAGTGTTTTAAATTCTTGGAAGAAAAGATTTGTCTGTTATGAAACAGCAACATCCCTAATTATCAACCATTAAGCTTCCCATCAACCTCAGCCAACAATCAAATGCATGGAAAAAAAAATCTCTCTGTAAAAAATAAATCCGATGATGTCACTACCTATTCAAAAAGCTTTCATGGTGTCACATTGCCTGCAGGATGAAATCCAAGCTATTTTTAAAAACACCCAAGATTCCTTTGGTTGGGAATCTGACCCCTCTTTGTCCTCCACTCCTGTTTCCTCCAGTCTTACCAAGTCCTTCATGATTTCTGCCTGGTATGAACTGCTGACATCGGTGCCTTTGTCTACCTGCACTTCTTTATGTTCACCATTTAAATATCTATTCATGCATTAACACCTTGATCAAGCCAGTTCCTCTAGCAGCCTCCCTGTATCAGCTATCCCCTATTAATTAATCAGAATTAATCAGTCTCATCTCTGTAGGCTCCCATCTTTGTTTCTGCCTCTCTTTAATACTTTTTACAGTTGGTCCTCCTAATAATACAGGTACTTTTGCATCTGCTGATCTTTCTGGGCCACTAAATGAAGAGCTTCCTAGGATGGAAACTAGCTATATCTTCAGCAATCCCATTTCCTCTTTCTGGACACACAGGGAGACATCACTTTCTAGTCTTCCTTGAAGTTATTTGGAGGCTATGTGTTTGGGTTCTGACTGATAACGATGGGGTAGAAGTGAGTGTAAGCATCTTCCAGGATTGGCCTTTTAAAATATTTCAAATAAGCCTCCAGTCCTCTCTTGATCTTCTATAGATAGAGGCCAGCATCACAAGATGAAAGTAGACAGGATTTCTGATTAATTACACTTAACCCTGAACAACACGGGGTTGAATTGCTGCATCCATAATATTTTTTTCAGTAAAAGTTATAGCACCGAGTGTGCCTGTCTCTCCCGCTTCCCCTTCCACTTCCTCCAATTCTCCCACTGCTGTCACCCCTGGCACAAAAAGACCAATCCCTGCTCTTCCTCCTCTGAAGCCTACTCATGCAAAGACAAGGAGGATAAAGACCTTTATGATAATCTACTTCCACTTAATGAATAGTAAATATATTTTCTCTTCCTTATGATTTTCTAAACATTTTCTTTTCTCTAGCTTACTTTATTGTAAGAATACAGTATATAATACAGTAACATACAAAATGTGTGTTAATCACCTGTTTATATTATCAGTGAGGCTTCCGGTCAATGGTGAAGTTTTTGGGAAGTCAGATTATATGCAGATTTTTTACTGCATGTGGGTTTGGCACCCTGTGTTGTCCAATAATTAATTGTATTTGTAGGAGAACTGCCAACCCACACTGGAATGTGTGTGAGTGAGAAATATACTCTTACTATATTAAGGCCCTGAAATTTTAGGGTTACTTTTTACTGCAGCATAGCCTAGCTTACCTTGACTAACACAGTTTTTAAGGTAGAGGAGAACATGTATTATTCATTTTTTAAAGTCTCCTTCTGTTCAGCGTTTTGCATGTAGTAGGCATTTATTACCACTTGCCAAGTTGAAATGAAGAATAAATTAAATAACTGCCATAAGAATCACATATTTTCTCTAAAAAAATTGTAATTCCCTTGAGAGTAACATCTCTGTTTTCCACAAACATGAAATAAATTATTTAACAAATGGTTGTTTCTGATATTTGCTGGTAGTCTTTAGCCCCTACCCCTTTTTTTTGAGACAGATTCTTGCTCTGTTGCCCAGGCTGGAGTGCAGTGGCACAATCACGGCTCACTGCAGCCTGGACCTCCCAGGCTCAAGCCATCCTCCCATCTCAGCCTCCTGAGTAGCTGGGATTATATGCACATGCCAGCATGCCCAGCTCATTTTTGAATTTTTTGTAAAGACAAATATTATCCTTGAATATTATCTCTATCTTGGCAGTTTTCTTCATAGAACTGGCTCAGATGGTAATGATTCGCTTGGTTTGTTTGAATTCCAGATTAGAATAGAAGCCCCATAAAGAAAGAAACCCATCAGTTTTGTTCACTGTTGTTTCCAGGCCCCTAGAGCATGTCTGGTTCACATTCAGGGTGATAGGCAAGGTAAGGATGGAAACAGAAAAAGCTCAGAGTAAAAAAAAAAAAATCACTATCTATAGGGGCAAACAGCTCACACATCAAAAACCCCAAAATTTCAGGTGTACACAGTAAAATAATCAATGCTGTGTCTCAAAAAAGGTAAAATTACGTTCAGCAACACATATTTAAGAAGAGAGAGACATGACTAATATCCCCAAAGAGTTCAAATAACTGAGGTTACTCTTTAAACCAATTCATTAGTTCCTTCTCAGCAAATATTTACTATACATCTGGCATATACAGAATACTTTTGTAAAAGTCGTGGGGAAGTCTGAGAAGTAGACAACATGCTCATGTTCCCTGTCTTTAATGACTTATAACTGAAAAGGAAAAGGAAAGTGGCCTGTCTACTCTCTGGCTTGAGATCTGGTGCCTTGACCTTGCTCTATTCTCATGCTGAGTCTACCCGTGCACCTGACATAGAACTCGAAGGCAAGTGACTTTAATTCTAAGCACAATCCCTGCTCTCCAATCCCCACTCTTATGCACTCACACCTCCCTTTATCATCCTTTTCTTGAAAAGATGCAATGCATTCCATATAGCCAATACTCAGTAGCTGTTTGCAACGTAGTTAACCCATTTATGCTGGAGGTTGCAATTTTTTGAATTGCAGACGTGTGAAAAATCAGATCTTGGTTACGACCTTGAGCAGTAGGATATAAATAACTCCCACATGCTTAGCGTTCCAATAATGGAACACTAGGTATAATTTAAAAAAACATACCCACAGACTTCCCTTTTTTGTGGATTTCCCCTGATGAAGAGAGTATTTCTCCCCATTCTGTCCCCAACTAAAATGTCTCCTCCTGATCACTCAGTCTCTAAAGCCTGTGGACCACAAACCCATAATGCTTCCTGGAACTCTTGTGACCACTAAGATATTCTAGAGTTGTTTCCAGATTGTCTTCCTGGTTTTTCAAAATCCTGCCTGCCCCCTCGGCCAGCTTCCATCATGGATCAACAATAACTCCATCCTGGAGCCTGGAGTAGGTGGGGCTCTGAAAGATGGTGGCTTTTCCATCTTGTACTTGAGAGATACCTATCTCAGGTGTAAAACAAGTTGAATACTTCTGTTGATGAAAAAAAGAAAAAGCAAACAAACTCAAGTGATTAAAATCTGTTCCCCATGTGACAGCTCAGTGAAATAGAAAGAGCTCTGAATCAGCAGTCCGGAAAACCTGGTTTTATGTTCTGAGTCTGCTCTAACTAACCATGTGACCCAAGGTGGGTTTTGGGTTGAACTAGATGGTCATCAAAGATCCCTTTCAACTTGAAAACACCCACAAGTGTGTGTGTGTGTGTGTGTGTGTGTGTGTGTGTGTGTGTGTGTGTTTAAATCCTAACAGTATGGGTCCTGTTGACCAATATATTGTATTATCTATTCTCAGAGAGAAAGTCATCTGCCGCTGACTCCTAGGTGTCTAGGAGTTCTGCCTGCTGAATCGCCATCAAAATGAGACAGAGCCCAGCAGTTGTCAGCTGTCCAGCAAGGATCCATGAGAGCATCCAAATAAGGCAAGGTGTTTCTTTGATGTTTCTCAGTCTCAGCATTGGGATTTTGTTTCTATGAATGCTTTTCTACCAAATGGGATGTTTACATCACTAAGTCCTATGGTATTATTTAAGTTACACAAACAGCAATTTTGAACGAAAGCAGATTTGGATGGCTGGGATCTACTTGGATGTGTGATGCTAATGAGCTGCATAATCTAGCTCTTTGTTTGGCTAGTGCTGAAATGCGACGTTCCTGGACTGTGATTAGACTCCCTTGTCATTCAGACTAGGAAATTCTCCCCACTTCCCCGTGGAAATGAGCATCTGAAGGATATATTTCTCCATGCTTCTTGAATATTGAAGTAACAGCACTTAAAAATCTTTCATTCAATCATCATTTAGCTATCAAGGTCTTGAAACAGCATGAAATGAAGCACTCAATCAATTATTGAAAGATAGGCTTTTTAAGCAATGACCATTGTCCCTGTCATAATTACCTCTGCTAACAGGAAAGGAATAAATCACCACTTGGTTTCTTTTTGTGAAACACAAAGTTGCTTCTGTGGGTTCTGGATCTAGAAATGGAGAGGTTTACTAAGTCAGAGAGGCTGTTTGGGGGTACAAACTCCCGGCCAGAGGCTGGCAGGTGACCAGGATAGTCACTGCTCTGTTCCCATGGGGATGGCTGCCCTGTCTCCCTTTGCTCAGGGGAGTGGTCTGGGGACATGTTTGCTCCATAAACCTGCCTTGTTAACTCGTTTGTTGCTTGAGTCACAGTCCAGAAGCTGCTTATGATCTCAGTCCAGTCCAGGGAGAAATCGGTCCCATTCTATCAGCACCCACCAGGCAGAATGATCAGAGATCAATTACTTGGCTGAGTGAGGACAAAATAACTGAACTGGAACATGTTACTGGTGCAATTTCTCAAACTTTGGGCTGGCATTTATCTAGCCCTGCAGGAGTGGGCAATTTTCCTGTGAACAGTTGTTAATTAGAGAGGGTTTGCTTTCTTTAATGGATTGATAACTCATTCTATTACACTTTAAAATAATGTTTTAATGTTTGTTTCCTCAGGAGAGAAATGCCATAAACCGAAGGAGATAGTGATAAAGGTCAGGCATTGGATTTTTAGAATGCAGGATTTTTAAAATCCCATTAGTCTAAAAAGCTTCCAGATACTTTACAGTGATGTTTCAGGAGACCTTAACATCTGTGTATGTCTCAGTTGTGGTGAATTACTTAGCAATGCTTTTAGGAGGCAGAATCAGACATCATGCTGCTGGTTGCCTTCCTCCCTCCCTCCCTCCCTCCCTCCCTTCCTTCCTTCCTTCCTTCCTTCCTTTCTTTCCTCATTTCTCTCTCTCTCTCCCCACAGATAGGATTTCTCTCTCTCCACAGATAGGGTCTTGTTCTGTCACCCAGGCTGGAGTGCAGTGGCACAATCTTGGCTCACTGCAACCTTCTCCCGGGTTCATGCAATCTCAAGTAGCTGGAATTATGGGTGTGTGCCACCATGCCCAGCTAATTATTGTATTTTTTTTTTAGTAGAGATGGGGTTTCATCGTGTTGGCCAGGCTGGTCTCAAAGTCCTGACCACAAATGATCCACCTGCCTCAGCCTTCCAAAGTGCTGGGATTATAACTGTGAGCCACCACGCCTGGCCCCAGCCTGTTTTTGTATTTTCTGCATGCTGTGTAATGACTCGTTGTTCTCCCTCCTCTTCCTCCAGTGTAGGTGAGAGATGACCCAGTGGGTCCCCATCTTTGCTGAGGAGACCACTTGTATCAAAATGCCAAGGCGGCATAAAAGGAGTCACCTATGTTAACTTAGTGTTCTTCTATTATGCCCCATAGGAAGTTGGAGGGATAAGAAACTAGAATTTCCCACTATATGCTTCTCCCTATAGGAAATGGTATTTTAATGGGCTTAATATGTTACAGGAACTACTTCAAGGGCTCATCATGTATTAATACCTCTCACAATAAGCATAGAAGATAGGTCCTATTATGGCCTCCCTTTTAAATATGAGGTGGTTGAGAATCAGAGAATTTAAGTAACATCCAAATTCATAGCTAGTATATGGTGGAGTCAGGATTCAAACCCAGAGTCTCTGACTCCTGTGCCCATGCTTTTTACCATTTCACAAATTGCCTACCAATGAGCAGGAACTGAACTCCAGCAGTGTGATGATGCTGGGGAAACCACGTCTGTCTATATACTCTTAAGCATCCAGATTCGTGGCCTTTAGAGACTGCTTTAGCTTGCACCCTCTTTGTTTAGCTCTTAATATCCACTTCCTACCTGATATGTTTTTGCTGTGTCCCCATCCAGATCTCATCTTGAATGGTAGCTCCCACAATTCCCCTGTGTCATGTCAGGGACCCAGTGGAGGTAATTGAATCATGGAGGTAGATTTTTCCCATGAGATTCTCATGATAGTGAATGAGTCTCATGAGATTTGATGGTTTTATAATGGGGAGTTTCCCTGTACAAGCTCTCTTCTCTTGTCTGTCACCACGTGAGATGTGCCTTTCACCTTCTGCCGTGATTGTGAGGCCTCCCCAGCCATGTGGAACTGTGAGTCCATTAAATCTCTTTCTTTTGTAAATTGTCCAGTCTCGGGTATGTCTTTATCAACAGCATGAAAATGGACTAATATACTACACCCAGCCCAGGCTTTTTTCTACCTGCTTACCTGTCTCTTTGTAGTTGTAACTTGTATCTTCCATCAGTTCAAGGTAGACTCATCTTTTCTCCAGATTTCTGGTCCCTGGGGAAATGAACCCATCCATTGTGTTCTCTAAGTCCCTCCTTTGCGTTCGTTCTATTGGATTTGCAGGGCTCCTGCTCCCTTCCTCTTTCCTGATGGACAGACAGCTGCTGGCTTTCTTCCCTCACTTCAAGTTTCTCCAAACTAACATTTCAACTCATACAGTCTTTTTCTTTGATGATCTAACATAAATAGAAGCCCAAATGCTGACCACTCAATCCACCTAGGCCTCCTGGAGGTCTCATAGTGGTGACTGTGACCTAGCTGTCTCAACATGGCTAAGCCTCCTTGGTCTCAGTGCCCCTCCAACTCCCATGTGGGTGACCTGTAGTTGTCTAAAAAGAAAAGGAAAAGTTGGATTAAAACCAGAGGACAAGTGGGACTTATCAAAATGAAAAATTAGGGCACCTTCTCAAGTATATCATTATAGCCTTGATTAATTGATTGATTGTAGAGATGGGGGTCTCGCAATCAATTCTTAGGAGGCAGAATCAGGCATTGTGCTGCTGGCTTTGTTCTTGCTTTTTTTTTCTCCTTCCTTCCTTCCTGCCTCCCTTCCCCTCTTCCTTCCTTCCTTCCTTCCTTCTTTCTTCCCTCCCTCCCTCCTTCCCTCTCTCACTCTTTCTTTCTTTTTCTTTCCCTCCCTCCCTCCCTCCCTTCCTTTCTTCTTCCTTCCTTCCTTCCTTCCTTCCTTCCTTCCTTCTTTCTAAAACAGGATCTTGCTCTGTCACCCAGGCTGGAATGGGTGGCACAATCACAACTCACTGCAGCCTTGATCTCCTTCTTCCTGGTTTCAAAATCTACTCCAGGCCTCAAGTGATCCTCCCACTTCAGCCTCCCAAGGTGCAGGGATTATAGGTGTGAGCCACCGCACTAGGCCTCATTGTCACCTTTAAAGAACAAATGATTACTTGTCCAGGAATTAGAGGCAAAAACTTGAATTTCTAGTGTGTGACATAGGAAACCTCATTTAATTTATTTAATAAGAGTAAATGTTGGACTAAATTGAGAATTTTTCAAGAAATAGGTATGTAACAGGCAACCTAAACCACCATATCCAAAACTGAACTTGTTCTTTGCTAAAACATTTGTTTATTCTCCAATCATTGAAGCTGCTGGCTTTCTTGAGTTCTCGTTTTCCTTTACATCCCATAAGCAGGTCCTGTTTCCACTACTGCTAAAATGTGCTTTAATCCTTCCATTTATCTCCGTCTCCATGTCTGCCTCTCGGTCCACACCACCATCTTCACCTGTCCTACCCTATCTGTCTCCTAACTGGTTTTCATGTTTTACTCTGCCCGTCTGTACACATTCTTCACACAGCATCCAGAGCAACCTTCTAAAATCATAGTGGATCATGCAACTAACCTGTTAGGTAATCTCCACCACCTTCCCATTGCACATTGGAACAAACAAACAAACAGACAAACGTCTTACCATAGCTTGCAGAGCTCTGCAATTCTGGACTCTGCTACCCTTTCTGACCTTATCATATGCCACTATTTTTTCTGTTCCCAAACTCAACTCATACCAGACTTTGTCTCTTTGTTGTTCTCACCTCTGGGCCCCTGCGCTTGCTTTTCCTTCTGCTTGGATGATGCTTTCTTGGATATCTACCTGGTTTGCTCCTTCTCATTGTTCAGACCTGAACTCAGGGTATCTAGAAAAATCACAACAGTCTATCGCTCAGAACAGCACATTTCTCATCTGTGTTAGATATGATTTCTCAGGTGAGTTCTGATTTAGCCTGTGACTCCACTGATGACCACGGTTGGGCATCTACTTAGATTGGCCTTCTCTGTCCTTCAGCCTAAAGAACCAACCTCACCTCATCATTTTCCAGCATGTTGCTGTGATTTGCTTTCTTTACAACACCTGGGGCCACATGGAGTGGTTTCATGCATCTGTTTTCTACCTTCCCTACAAAGATGGGAGAAAGACAAGGCCAGCTGACTGCCCAGGGCTCTATCTTCAGCACTCAGAACAGTGCCAGGCCACAGCCAAGCCTAATGTATATTTGTTTGGTGAATATTGTGAGTGGGATCAAAAGGCAGGAGGGACTTGAGAATAGATAAATTGGGTTTTCTTCCTGGCTCTCCATTAAATAGCAGTTGCCTAGGCTTAGATAATAATGGAGACTCCTTCAAGGTCTAAGTTTTATAACTAGCAGAGGAAAAGGCTTAACTAAGTAGAGGAACTTGCTGCTGAGCCTCATTCATCAGCAGGCCAGAGCAACTATTAGGCCCTGTAATTCTTCATGAATCAAGGGAAAGTTATATTTCTTTCTTACAGTTTTTAATTTTACATGTATATATTTTGAGACAGGGTCTCACTCTGTCACCCAGGCTGGAGTGCAGTGGCATGATCTTGGCTCACTGCAGCCTCGACCTCCCCAGGTTCCCATCTCAGCTGGGGCTATAGGTGCAGGCAACCATGCCTAGCTACATTTTTTGGTATTTTTTTAGATACAGGATTTTGCCATGTTGCTCACGCCGATCTTGAACTCCTCAGCTCAAGCAATCTTCCTGCCTTGGCCTCCCAAAGTGCTGGGATTACATATGGGAGCCACAATGTCCGGCCCCTCTTTCTTTGTAGTTTTAAAAGTCATAATCGTTGTATTCTAATTCTTTATAGATTGTTCCTTGAGTAAGGCATAGGTAGTAGCACTCACTGAATAACAGCATTTTCTAGATTAGAATGACTCATTTTCCCCCAGTGGTGGCTGGTGGTGCGCTTATGAAAGTGAGTTCTGAGTTAGTCTTGTGCCGTCCCCAGTGAGCACTACTAAAGAGCACGGAGGTCTTGCTTATTATCTGAGTCTCTCATTCCATAGAGAAATGGGAATCAAAATGCAGGAGAGGTTTGAGAATAGATTGAATTGGGTTTTCTTTCTAAGCCTCCACTTTAGGTGGGAAGCTGAGGTTCCACGGATGCTGTGTGACTGTGCCCTGTCACACATCACACAGGGGCAGGTCCAGCATCCAGGCCTCTACACCCAGGAGCTATTCTTTCCTTCCTAGCACAGTACTGCAAACTTCATCCCCTGGGGAGCTAGCTGGGCTTGTGTCTTACCTTTTGAGGCCCAGACAATGCTCTTATTCTTTCAGCTAACAAGTGTTGGAGTGTCTACTCTTCCAGATAGCATCCTCTCTCACAGGGTTTTCCCTTTGTGGCAGGAACATCAAATAGTACAACTTCAATTTCCCATGCTTCTGTAATTCAAAATGGCTTTGGTTTCCTCTTCTAATTCATAAACCCGGTAAAGCCAGGAACTGTGCTCTGCAACCTCAATTATAAACACGCAAGAGTCGGTTAATAAATATTTAAAAATCTGTGAATGATTACATTAGGATAAAGGACAATTAGTAGATCTTCTCAAATAATAAATATGCTATAATCTTGGAAAAGCTGAAATTCAAGTAGGTAACTTAAAACTTAAGAAAAAACTAGAATATTGTTTTCTTTTAAGATCATTCCAAAGTTGAGAGCTGGCCAAAGAAGTTTTCAATTAATTGCCTCTTCCCTAGTTTCAGGATTAAACTATATTTGATTTGATTATATAAGAAAAAGAGAAGAGACTTTGCCCTGAGTAACCAACTGTGGGTCATTCTTATCTACAGTGTACATAGGGGTATTTTTTTCATTCCTAAAATAAGGCCGACTCACATACACACACATAAAATATGCCAGCGTGGCATGTGGCCCCATTTTTCCAAGTCCTTGGCCTTGGAATGTGGAGCTGACAGGCAGGCCTAGTGCAGAGAAAATCCAGGCTTCCCAGGAACTGAGAAGCAACTCTATCTTGGTTCAACATCTTCAGATATTCAACCTTTAAGACTATGCAGCGTTTCAACTGCCACACACAGCTCCTGGTTATAATTTGATCACAATTCTGGTTTCAGCTTTGTCTATACAAAGTCATCTTCAAGGCTCTAAGGATCTAAGGGATTGAGACATTTAATTTTTGGTTTCCTGTGTAAAACTCTGGAAAGAGCCCTGCTGGCCACCCAAGAACATCTTAACCCTGCCTGGTCCTGGGTTGAAACTTATGTGTCCCCGTGGGGACCTCAGGGTCTACTGAGATTGCAAGTTACAACTGGACCTTCTGATAAGCTTGACATGAAAATGCAATTTGGATCCAGAGACTAAGGTTTCCAACTTCAAACCAGGACCTATGGTCTGGAACGTGAACTGGAATGGGTGGGTCCCGGAGTACTAAACATTGTGTTTGTCACTTCGATCACTTACAAGAAACTCTAGTACATTGGTTTTAAATACTGATTTAGCATGGACAGATGTGTATGTGGATCCTGACTAGCTACTCTGTTAACAAATCTTCCTTGAATGGATAACACTTGGGGTAGACAGAATAACACCTCCACTCCCCCCACTAAAGATGTCCACATCTTAATCCATTGTACCTATGAATACACTACCTCAAATGGCAAAAGGGACTTGGCGAAGGTGATTAAATTAAGGATCTCGAAATGAGGCGGTGAATCCAGATTACCCAGGTGGGCCCAGTATTACAACGAAGGAGGTTGTAAGAAGGAGGTGGGCAGACAGAAAAGAATGAAAGGCTGTCATTCACAGCAACATGGATGGAACTGGAGGTCATTATGTTAAGTGAAATAAGCCAGGCACAGAAAGACAAATAATCCATGTTCTCAATTATATGTGGGAGCTAAAAAGGTGGATCTCATGAAGATGGAGAGTAAGTTGGTGGTTACCAGGGGTTGAGAAGGGTAGCAGGGAGAAAGGGAAAAAGAGAGGTTGATTGATGGCTATAAATATACACTGAGAAGAAATAAGAACTGATGGTTGATAAATAAGGTGACTATGGTTAACATGTATCAATTGTTCATTTCAAAATAGCTAGGAGAGAATACTTTGCTTTCCTAGCAAAAGAAAAAGCCACATATTTAATGGGATGGATATCCCAATTACCCTTTGATTATATGAATGTATCAAATTCTCAAATACCTCCTGAAAACATGTATATCTATTATGTTTCAATAAACTTAAAAAAAAATTAAATGATAGCCAGGCTTGGTGGTGCATGCCTATAATCCCAGCACTTTGGGAGGCCAAGGCGGATGGATCACTTGAGGTCAGGAGTTCGTGACCAGCCTGGCTAACATGGTGAAACCCTGTCTCTACTAAAAATATGAAAGTTAGCCGGGCATCATGGTGCATGCCTGTAATCTTAGCTACTTGGGAGGCTGAGGCAGGAAAATCACTTGAATCCGGGAGGTATAGGTTGCAGTGAGCCGATATTGTGCCGTTACACTCCAGCCTTGGGGACAGAGGGAGATTCCATCTCAAAAAAATAAAAATTTAAAATTTAAAAATTCAAAATATTTTTACATGAAACGAAGAGGCAGATAGGAGATTAGAGTGATTACAGGACAAGGGTTATAGACAGAGAGAGAGAGGTCATATTAGCTGTGAAGACAGAAGAAGGGGTCAACCCCCCAGAGCAGGAACTCTATGTGATTCACTGATACCTGTATAGCACCCAGAATAGCATCTGGTACATAGTAGCTGCTTAATAAATAGTCATTGAATGTAAAAAGGATTAGAAACTACTCGCAAGTTCTTTGGTGAGGGGGCAGGAACCCACATTTTACCGGATTTTCCCAGGAGGCCAGCACTGTGTGAACCCTTATGTCATCTCCTAAGAAATGCACTAGGATGAAGGGGTTATCCCCACTGCACATATGACATGAACAAACAGTACATCTTCTCGGATAGTTAAAAAATGCAAACTGGAAATTCTAATGCAAACATGACCTGCATAATGTATAGTCCTATATTGTGAAGTTACTGTATGGGCACACTTAACTGCTTTGAATTCAATATGGGAGAAAGGGATGAAAATAGTCTTAAATTTATCTACTATCCCTCCTATCCCACCAAATCAGTGTATGCCCCGCTTGAGTGAAACAAGGAAGCATGAATTCATTGGCCTTATGTTCTGCATGCCTCTCATGATGTGAGTATCTTCCCAGGCTGAGAATAAGTCTAGTGTTTAGAGATAAACATTTTTCTCTGTACAATACAGCCCCCAAATGGAAGACCTCTGTTTCATTTGATGCTCAACTAAAGAAACATTACCAGCACTGGAGAAAAAAACAAAACAAAACAAAACTAGCTATGTTGAACTAGTTGCAAATAATGGTTATCCTTCAGTTATTCTTGATCCTTCTTCCCCCCTCAGCCTATGTGGGGAACCAACCCCACACAGGCTGTCCCTGTGAACTCCCCCTACAAAGCAGGAGCTGAATCTGCTGCAACTTCCCAACCTCAGTGCCACCACAAATCCAAGCTTCCAGCATCTCCCGCCTGCACTGCGGCAAAACTTCCTAGCTGGCTTCCCTGCTTCCCCCACTACCTGCTTGCAATCCGTGCTACCCACAGAACATGAAAAGAGAGTAAGAAAGCTGGAAAAGGGAATTCAGATCATGAAGTGCTCTTGCTCAGAACTCTCCCAACACACTTGGAAAACAAACAAGCCCCAAAGCATCTATAATTCCCTGCCTGCTTGGCTCCGTCCTGGGCCAGTCTCCCTGGGGCTGCTTTGCTCCCACTGATTCTCTCCGCAGGAGCTTATCCTAGCTCTTCCCTCTGCCTGGATGCTCTTTCCTTCCATATTTGCCTGAGGCTCCTTCTTGTCGCTCAGATTTCAGCTGAAATGTCACCTCCTGGGAGAAGACTTTCCTTGTCATTTCCTATTACCACGTAGGTCTTTGAATAGTGCTTAACACTCACTGATGTGTGCTGACTGCCACCCTGCACCAAATGCCAAGCCCCATAAGAGCAGGAATCTTGCTTGCCTCAATCACATCTGCCCAGTGGAGAAAGTTGCCTGACATATATGGGGGCTCCAAGTGCACCCCTCAAAGGGATTTATGAAGGACACACTGAACTATCTTTGTTTTTTGCTTACTTGGTTACTTCAAAACTTAACCCCTAGAAAAAATATGTGAGTCTACTATAGAAAAGAGGTAGGTATTTTACAGAAGAAGAAATGGAGGGCTAAAGAGACCATGTGATTTACCCAAGATCACACAGCTGTAAGTGGTAGTTGGGATTTAAACCTAGGCCTGTCCGATTCTAATTCTCAGGCTCTTTCTGCCATGCCACAATGCCTTCTTGGGGGTTGGGAGCACAAGAACAGGGTGGAGCTGGCCTGGGAAGCACTTCAGCGAGGAGAGGTGGATGATGTGCTGAGAGTCACCATGCTGAGAGCTCAGGTGACCTCCATGTGCAGCTCAGTGGCCTTGCAGGAAACTTAAGCTCTCTGAATTTCTGCTTCCTCCAGTGGAAAATGAAGACTATAGTAGCTATTCCATAGGACAGGTATAAGGATTTCATGAGCCATTATACGTACTATATTTAGGAAGGTGCCTGGTACACAGCAGGTCCTTCATAAATAGTAGCATCATTGACATCAATATCATCAGGACAAAACGTGCACATTCACAGTTATCTGCAAAGCCACACTAAGTCTTGACTCTACCAGTGGTGGGTCAGAGGGCCAGAGGGCCCCCTTAAATGATCAGTTACTTCTCCTTTCAGCCAAGGCTTCAGCTGAGTAGGAGCTAAGAGTATATTCCTCTTTTGGTAGACATGAGGGAAGGGGCTCAGGAACCTTGTCCATATCTAGCTTGAGAAAAATGAAAACTAGTCTTTTTCTTTTTCAGAATCACCACCCAAGCCCCAGTTGTACTCATGGCTGCTAACTCTGACTTGATTTCAATACCATCTCCCCTGTCTCTAACACCTGCCATGGCCTGTTGTCTCTGCACAAGTCCGCTAGAATTAGACTGTTACAAAAAGTCCACTTATATTTATTTTAAAAAATCCCTCTCTCTTTTGCTCATTGTTGGCCCTTGTGACAAGTTAGGGTGAGTCTAATGGCCCAGCCATAGCCTTTTTCACACTGGGAAGCAGCTGTCAGTCTTCCTATTTCCTTCGGCATCGGCTCTCACAAGAATGGTCTCCAGCCCTATCACTCATCTGGTTATCCTTTTTAGTTTGTCTAAATCCTTTTTAAAATGCTGTGCTCAGAATGGTATGCAGCACTCCAGATCTGATCTGATAGTGTGGGGATCGCTATCACATCAGACAGTGTGGGGTTATAACCTCTCCATTCTCTATTTTTTCTTAGGGCGGCTCAAGGCATTTGGGCAGCCATGTGACATAGATGCCTTTTGCATTGTTTACTGTCAAATGAAATTCCTCAGCTGTTTTTCGACACCCTCCTCCAGCCTTCCCTTTCATGCATGGGTATCTCAGAATCAGGGAATATTTTGGAAGGTTGTGGCACCATAGAGTTGGCTCCACGTATATCAAGTTTTGATGCTCCAACATTAGCTAGTAGCTGAGACCGAATCAAGATCTTGTTCTAGGGCCAGGGCTTGGTGACAGTGGACCAAGGCACACAAGGTCATAGATTCTTTTTCTTTTTCTTTTTTTGAGACAGATTCTCATTCTATTGCTCACACTGGAGTGCAGTGGCATGATCTCAGCTGACTGCAACCTCCGCCTCCCAGGTTCAAGTGATTCTCCTGCCTCAGCCTCCTGAGTAGCTGGGATTACAGGCACATGCCACCATGCCCAGCTAATTTTTTTTTAAGTAGAGACAGGGTTTTGCCATTTCGGTCAGGCTGGTCTCGAACTCCTGACCTCAGGTGAATCCGCCTGCTTTGGCCTTCCAAAGTGCTGGGATTACAGGCATGAGCCACCGCACTCAACCCAGAGTCATAGAATCTAAGGAATCCAGTTTAGGTGCAGGGCCTGCTATTCTTGCCTCTGACTCAACAGGTGCAGTCATCCTTGGGAATTCTGATGAGCTGTAAGATTTGATCATGGGTGCACAATTCTGATGAGCTGTAAGATCTGAACTTGTGTGCCCATAGTCAAATCTTACAGCTCATTAGAATAAGATAAGTCAAAGGTAAGTCAAAAACGAAAGTATCAGTCTGCGTGTTTGTTATGAGTAAGATCCCAAACTTTGTCCAGCACTGATATTTACCAGCAAAGATCCCAGCACATAGGGGAGAAAGACCTGGAAGTCTGGGAGAGGTACAGAGACCAGGTTCCTGGGGCTGAGTATTAAGAAAGTAGGGTGCACAGCGGTCCTCAGTAGGTCAGCGAGGAGAGGTGACCTACTGAAGAAGGTCAGGAATCAGAAGAGGGTGCTGAGGTCAGACAGACACTGCTTCATGCTGCACTGCAGCCTTTCTGGTCTTCAGCGACCTATTTTCTTCTAGGATTTAGTCTCAGCTCCAGAGTAAGTGAAAGTGAGACAAAACCTTATCTTTGCTCATTGTCCAGCAGCATGGGGTCTCTGGTTCTCCTGCGTTCCTGGCTTTCCCAGTGGAATCCCTTTCTCTCCCCTCCATCACTGAATTTCTAGAGAGATGACCAATTCGGGGATTTGTCTGCTGCTAATTAATAACAGTTTATATATTATGGATATTAAATGCAAGTTAATCATCTTCCATTTGATACTTGTTTCCATTTTAAAAACCAATATCCCAGTTCCTCCTTTGTCTCCAACCTAAGTTAGATGCTAGTTAGAATTCTTTTTTGAATTTTCATTGTATGCTATGCTTTCCCTTCCTAACTTTGGCTACAAAGATAAAGATTCTTTCTTTCTTTCCTTCCTTCCTTCCTTCCTTCCTTCCTTCCTTCCTTCCTCCTTCCCTCCCTCCCTCCCTCTCTCCTCTCTTTCTTTCTTTCTCTCTCTTTCTTTCCCTCCCTCCCTCCCTCCCTCCCTTCCTTCCTTCCTTCCTTCGTTTCGACAGTCTCACTCTGTCAACGAGGCTGGAGTGCAGAGTGCAACGGCGTGATCTCAGCTCACTGCAACCCCCACCTCCCAGGTTCAAGCAACTCTCCTGCCTCAGCTTCCTGAGTAGCTGGGATTATAGGCATGCACTACCACGCCTGGCTAATTTTTATATTTTTAGTTCAGAAAGGGTTTTACCATGTTGGCCAGGCTGTTCGCGAACTCCTGACTTCAGTGATCTGCCCACCTCAGCCTCCCAAAGTGCTGGGATTATAGGTGTGAGTCATCATGGTCATCCAGGAGCTACATCTATCTCAATCGATGGCTTATCTTCTAGTATAGTGCCTGGTACACAGTGGGTGTTCATAAGTATTAGATGAATGAGTGAGTGAACGAATCAGTGAGGCAAATCATGGTTACAGTTGGAACTTTATTTTGTGACCAAGATTTTTCCACTAGGTCCTACATCGTCCTGGGGTTAGAAGGTAGACCCTGGCCCATCCCATTTATCCAACCTGCTTGCAATCCTATGTCTACCTGCAACCCCCCAGTCTCGTGACCCTAGTCAGTCATCTTTGAGGTCATCCCCTCCCCATTTTGTTTTTCTTTATCAATTTTTCTGTCTTTGGAATTCAATTTCTTCCATCTCAATTGTCTGGCTTCTGATATGGATTTGGCTTTCTTATTTAAAGGACTTCAAGTTGTGTTTTTCCTTGATTTGTTTTATTCTGATCTAGGCTATAGGTGTCCCTGCATTCTGAGGCCATAATGTTAGATTGTCTCTTTTTCATTTATCACCTTTTGGGACCTTATCAAGCTGCTATTGAGGCTCTCCTGCCAATCTGGCCTCCCTGAAAGGCCCAATCATATATCCTATTTTGTTCTATACAGGCTTTATACAATAAAGCTAAGAGGAGGCCCATGGTTCCCACTTGTAATTCTAGCACTTTGGGAGGCCAAGGTGGGAGGATCACTTGAGTTCAGGAATTCAAGACCAGCCGGGGCAACATTGGGAAACCCCATCTCTACAAAAAAAAAAAAAAAAAAAAATGTAGCTGGGCATGGTGGCATGCACCTGTAGTCCCAGCTACTCAGGAGGCTGAAGCAGGGGGATCACCTGAACCCAGGATCTTGAGGGTGCAGGCAGCTGTGATTGAGCCACTGCACTCCAGCCTGGGTAACAGAGTGAGACCCTGACTCAAAAAAAAAAAAAAAGGAAATTTCTAGTCAACACTTACTTACATTATAATATAGAAAATGTAAACCCTTTTTGTTCCCCAAACTTCACAGTCGTTTTTGAGGAGGAGCTCTTTACAATAGAATGGGGAGGAGAGAATTGGGGCGATACTTAAGAGGAGAACATCAAGATACACTGTTAAGAATCACTGGGCTACTCAAGAGGCACAGGCTAGCACTGTGACCATGAGCAAGTCACTTTTGTGGGCCACAGCTTCTGAATTTGTAAAACAAAGGAATCATTAGTTTCTCAGGTTCCTTCTAAGTTTTATGATTCTCTAGCATTTTGAGTTTTTCAGAAAAGTTCGTTATAGAAATACTAAGAATAATTGCTAACTGCCCCAGTTCATGCACAACCACAACTTTGTGTTAATTTGCTCATAGGCCAAGTTGAATTTGCATTAGTGCCCTTGACAAAATAAGTATTGGCTTTTTAGATTTTTTAATTACCACGAGACTGGTGTATTGACATGGTTCTCAGAGCAATCTTAGAGAACAAGGAACTGTTTATGAGTCTAGTAATCTTGCATTAGGCTATTCATTCTTTGGTATTTGGTTTGACATTTATTTTTCTTTTTCAGTCATATTGATTTAAATATCATTAGCCCAAAAATGTACCAAAGGGTAATTGCATTGAATGTTTTGGCTCCCTTCGGCTATTACCTTGCAATTCATCTTTTATGGCAAAGCTTCCCTTGTGAACGGGCCAAGAGGGCTGAGTTTGAATCGCAGTCACACTTTTCTCAGCAAATGTGGAGTGTACTCTAAATGTAACAAAAGCAAAGGACAGGATCAGAGAAAACATTTGCTAAATGCCAAATGGCTATTTGGATCTACTCAAGAGAATATATGTTATAAGAGTTGTGAATGGCATTATTCAATTTTTTTAAAAAGGAAAATGGGTGAAAATCAATTCCCATGAAACTGTATATTTCCACTGAAAAATATCTCTGGTTGATTACATTTTGAATCTTATAATTAACCCCTGTTAATTGTACAATTAACCTGTTAATTTTCTACCATTTCTTGTACAATGGATATTTAGTGGAAGCTAGTGGAAGCTGGTGAATCTAACCCTAAACTGAAGAACTACATTTCTTAATTGTACAATTATACAATTAATTAATTGTACAGTTATCAGGGGTTAATTGTAAGATTCAATTGGACAGGTGCAGTGCCTCATGTCTGTAATCCCAGCAATTTGAGAAGCTGAGGCGGATGGATTGCTTGACCCAGGAGTTCAAGACCAGTCTGGGCAACATAAGAAGACTCTGTCTCTATGAAAAATTGTTTAAAAAAAAGAAAGCCTGGCATGGTGGTATGCGCCTGTAGTCCCAGATACTCAGGAGGCTTAGGCGGAGGATCCCTTGGGATTTGCCTGGTGGCAGAGCAAGACCCTGCCTCAGAGAAAGAGAGAGAGAGAGAGAGAGAGAGAGAGAACGTAAGATTCAAATAGCCCAAAGTTTTCTAAGAGCCCACCAGAGAAGAAAGAGAATCTTTGGGGATGCAGGAATTATTGTTTCCAAATGTGGTATCTTTCATCCCATAAGGTCAGAGCTCAAAGAAAAGGAAAGGAGTAAGAAAGCCTCTGTCACCTCAGGATTTAAACATTTTTGATTAACTGTCTTTTTAAGTCTGTTTTTTCTGATTGAAATTCCAAAGCTGGGCAAGATTCGGTTGTAGAGAAGGAGGCTCCCAAAGTCATCTTATCCTTATTAAACATGTATCATGATGTTAGTGGATGTTTAGTGGAAGCTGGTGGGTCTAATCCTAAACTAAAGCAGTTTTTCCCCACAACCCTTCTGCTGGATTTGTGTTGGAAACCACTTTTTATAATTAACCAGCCAGTGTCCTCTCTTTGGAGAGAAAGTAAGAGTCTGCTACAATATGACAGAAAGAAACAATGAAGAATTTAAAAACTATTTATCTAGGGCTCCAGTTTTGTGGGGAGTTTGTTTATTTTCACTGTCCTTCCCCTCACCTGTCAATCTCCCTTCTCCCCAGCCTCTAAAATGCCTGGCCTTTCCATAGGTTACTCTTTTCTTATCCTGTTAGAAGCCTTGGATAGGTGTCTTCTGAAAATGAGTTCTTCTAAGATTCTAGGAGTCTGGGGCTCCATTTTGTGAGACACTAGCTACATTTATGTACAAAACTTATGGTTCAAAAACCTGTGTATATTTGGAAAAATAAGTTAATCTTACTAAAGACAATGTAATTACAGTGTTAACAACAGGGAAGTTTAAACTGGCAAGGCATATTAGAAGAAAAAAACAGGTTCCTAAATGCCTCAAAAACAATGGGATATATTTTTAATTGGTATGCTGAGGCTTCTAAAAGACTAAATGAATTGAAGACTGCCTTTCCAAAAGCCTCTTTACAAAAGGCAAATGAGAACTCTTAAGTCTTTTTTTCACAAGTACTCATTAAAAACTTTAGCTATAACCAAAAGTCTGCTAAATGAGTCATTCAAGAAAAGTCAAAAAAACAAAACTTCAGCTATCTAGATCAGTAATGTTGTTCCACTGGCCGGAAATACAGCTCAAATCCAGATATTTTTAATAAACTAATGAGCTTTATATTATTGCACCTGGCACATGACTCACACAATTAAAATTTAAGATTGAAAGCTTCAGCCAGTCACAAACAGCCAACCAGGTTATTGGAGATACAATTAGGGACCTCCCATAGGACCATATCCAAATAATACAAATGATTCGTTATACAATACTCAAATACAGCAAATGCCTAGCTATAGTCAATCAAGTAATTTCTCTACCTTGCTTCTGTATTCAGCCTATAAAACTCACTGCTAACACAGCTGGGTAGCAGTCTCTGGAGCTCTTCTGGTTTTGAGTGCTGCCAATTCATTAATTGTTCTTTGCTCAAATAAACTCTGTTAAATCAAATTTGTGACCAGACATGGTGCCTCATGCCTATAATGCCAGCACTTTGGGAGGCCAAAGCAGGAGGATTGCTTGAGCCCAGGAAGTAGAAGATGCAGTGAGCTATGATCACACCACTGCATTCTAGCCTGAGCAACAGAGCAAGATCCCATTTCTTGAAAAAATAAATAAAATAAATGTAATTTGTCTAAAGTAATTTTATAATGGTATGTATGTATGCATGTATGTATCTATTTTAATTTTTGTTCTAGATAATTTATATATTTCAAATAGGCAAAAATTAGTATCATTTATAGTGTCCTAAATTGCCTTTGAATGAGAGTTTTCTTCTCTATAGTTTGAAGTCTATATATGTCTAAATATGTCTAGAAAACTTAATACTGTGGAGAATAAAGACTGATGAAATCAAATGAGGGAAGGGGAAGACATGTTTTTTCCTTTTAATTTCTGTAATACTGTCATTCTGGTGGTTGAGAGAGTTTCATATTTTCTGTAGATATCATTAGGCACCAAAGCTCTTACAGAACAACTCTAATGCAATATGAATTCTGCCATTTTGCTAGCGCTGATACGGCTCTTGGGCTAACTATTCTATTAGCACTATTAATTATATTCATATTGATTTTGTTTCAAATCTTATAAACTGGGGGTGCTTCTGGGGATTTGGGTCCACATTCCATTTTAAGGCTGTATGTTCAGTTTTTATAAATTGTACTTGGAAACCCAATGATTATCTGTGTTCATCTTGTATTATGTCTTCTTTATCTTCTAGACCCCAAGCTAACTGTGCCATCATTTCTTTTCTGGTCTTCTTTGAGTTCTTGCAACAGTCAGAGATGTCAAGGCACTTTTATTCCTGAGCCAGTGGCTGCCATCTTGCATCAGTGTTCATGGAGATGGTATTTCAAACCATGAGAGTGGCTAAGGTCACCAATGGGGTGAAAGTTCATAGAGGTGAAAAGAGATACAAGAACTCCTACTTCCTTCCTCTTTCCCCAACTTTTTTAGGGATGAAGAAAAAGTCATAGGTTGGTGGCAAAGCTGATTCTTTAAGAATTTGATGCTGCTTTAAGATAAGCATATGTAAGTCCACACTTTGGAGCATGCAGAAATGAGAAATGAGAAAACAATCCAGCAGCTAAACGACAAAAGCCATGGAGAGAAACAAATGCAGCAAATCCTCCAATTACTGCAGCTCAGCCAGCCATGCTGCTCAACTGCCTGTGGCTGTGGTTGAGCTTTATATTTTGTTTGTTTTGTGGTGTTCTCATTTTGGAAGGAAGAGAAAAATAACTAGAAAACAAAGTTTTGTCAGTATTTTAGGACAAAAAACAACTTCCAGGCTCCATCCTTCAACTTTTGACATTCTTTATTCCTGTCCTAAGAGCTGATGAGTAGAATTAACCTAAAAAGCTACAAGGTCTTGGCTAAACAAAGGTTCAGTTTTATTCATTGAGCTATGCTTTAGAAGGCAGAATAGGTAGGTAGATAGGTAGGTAATAGGGAGGTAGATAGGTAGATAGATAGATAGGTAGATAGATAGATAGATAGAGATGTACAGATAGAGTTGTATATATATAAAGGTGTGTTAAGTATGTATATAAATAAGAAGGATGACATTAACAGGTATTTTCTAGTGAATTAAGAGTTAGCCAGGAAATCTAACCATGACACCTTCAACCCCTCCACCCAGAATCCCAGTTAACCTGGTATTTACCAGACACTATTGTTGAACCCATGGGAGCAAGACTTTTCAAGTTGGTGTATATATATATGTGTGTGTGTGTGTGTGTGTGTGTGTGTGTATGTATATGTGTGTGTATATATATATACACATATATATATACACACACATATATATATATACACACATACACACACACAGACACACAATAAGGCTGGTATTAACAGACACTATTGTTAATTTTTCAAATACATATATATTACTGTGATTTAATATACATATATAACCTTGCACATATACAATATGTATAAAATATATAGTCCTTAAAAGACTGTCATTAAAAAACACTATTGTTGATTTTTCAAACATATATACAATATCTCAACTTATTGTGATATACACATATATAAATAATCTCACATATATATTACATATATAACATAAATAGTAAGGCTGGCATTAATAGACACTATAGAACCACTGGGAGCAGGACTTTTCAAGTTCTAAGCGCATGAACCATTTAAACAAAACACTACCCAGCCCTCAGAGGATTAGGCTGTGGGTTTTTAACTTCTGTGTGCCTTTGGCCATGTTGGCAGGTGGTACAACTCCTCTTTAATGATCAACCCCAAGCCATCCAGTTTGCCAGAGCTGAAATAAACTTGGCCCTAACAGATGGAAGAATGGCCCCACTTGAGGCAGGTTATCAATCAGGTTGTTAGCAGGAACTTTCTTTATTAGCTCCTGCCAGAAATTACAGTCAGGATGCTTCGTGAGCTAGAAGAAACAGTGGAGATCAAGAGGAGCTGTTTTCAAGTCATCTGGAGTGGCCCCAGTGAGGCTGCATCTGATTGGCTGGGAAGGTCATACGCCTAGCCAATCAGAATATTCAAGAGGCCTGTTAAGCAATTTCGTCCAACCTGGAAGGTTAAGATGCAGCTTGAATGTACTATTGTAACATCTCTTTTCTTTTTCACCAGCCAGACTATCCCCTTGCTTATGTGACTTTTATAAAAGACCCAAGAAAGTAACCCCAAAGCTATTGTAGAAAAAAAGATAGCATTAAGATTTTTGCCCTTTCATTCTCTTCCTCCTCTGGCCATGCCTCTCTGCTCCTCGGATCTTCCACAGCCTGGAGGGAGGGCCTTGCATCTCACTCCACCATTCTATTTATTTATTTATTTATTTATTTGAAAGAAAGAAAAAGAGAGGAAAGAAAGTGAGAGTGAAAGAAAGAAAAAAAAGAATATAAGAGAGAAAGAAAGAGGAAGAGAAAGAGTGAGAGAGAACGGGATTCTTGTTCTATTGCCCAGGCTAGAATGCAGTCTAAAAATGGGTATTAAAAACCTCTTTTATGCCAATAATTGTGCTTAACAATGGAGACAGGAAGGAATAAGGGATGAAAATAACAA
>CAUYLG010013448.1:0-47627 GCA_963573385.1 Cacajao melanocephalus
CCGGTGTGGTGGCATGTGTCTGTAGTCTCAGCTGCTTGGGGAGGCTGAGGTGGGAGGATCACTTGAGCCCAGGAATTCAAGGCTGCAGTGAACCGTGATTATGCCACTGTACTCCAGCCTGGGTGACAGAGTGAGAACTCATCTCTGAAAAAAGATGACAAAGGCCTGGCACAGTGGCTTACGCCTGTAATCCCAGCATTTTGGGTGGATCACTTGAGGTCAGGAGTTCAAGACCAGCCTGGCCAACATGGTGAAACCCTGTCTCTACTAAAAATACAAAAATTAGCCAGGTGTGGTGGTAGGCACCTGTAATCCCAGCTACTCAGGAGGCTGAGGCACGAGAATTGCTTGAACCTGAGAGATGGAGGTTGCAGTGAGCTGAGATTGCACCACTGTACTCCAGGCTGGGCGACAGAGCAAGACTCAGTCTCCAAAAAAGGAAAAAAAAAAGATGACAGCGCAGAGAGCAAGTTACATTCCTAGTGCTGCTGACCTGCAATCAAGAGGAGTCCCAGATCTCTGGAACTTACCTCAACACGAAGCCAGGGTCTACCTCTCAGGTGCCCAGCGTGGGGCCTGGCTGTCTCTCCCACCGTCTCCTCCCATGCCTCTTTGGGACCTGGGCCTTGGATGAGCAGAAGATGGGTAGGTGGAGCACAGGTACTCTGGGGTGGCGTCAGGCGTCTCTGTGCATTGGGACAGGCAAAGCTTTCTCATCTGTGCATCTGCATCTCCTGACCACTCCCATGCCTGGTGAGGCAGCTGAGGCAGTGGGGTGAATACCCATGCTAGCCTTGTCCTTGGCTGACTATGACATGAAGAACTCTTTGTCGGAGACGGAAAGCGAATCCTGACATGACAGCTGCTTGGGCAGGACCTCAACCTGCCTCTGAGGGCCGAGGGGGGCGGCTGGACAAGGTGCAGGTTGGCTCAGGCCTGAGGGCCTCTCTTGGGATACAGGAACCTTCAGTGCTAAAGCCATAGATAGTTCCAGACATACCTGGATGGCTGGTCACCCCTACAGTGTCTCTGATGTGTGAGGCTCAGAACAGTCCGGATGAGACCTAGAGGGCCAGACCAAGTGGAAGACAAAGAAGTCTGGAAAGCCTCTTCCTGTCCTGGCAATGGCTGGGAAGGACAGGGAAAGGCAGGGGGGAACCCATAAGCCCCAAGGAGAAAGTAAGTGTTTTCATCCTTGGGCGGGGACAGGGGTCTGGAGCTCAGTGTTTCAGCCGTTTAGGAATTCCATTACCTAGTCTCCAGGGCGCTCTGGCGACTTGAGTCCCCAGATGCTCTGGTTGAGGCTGTGGCCGCCCCTCTGCCCTCCTCCCGCCTGGCTGTCGGCCGCCACTGCCTGTGCAGGAGGCTCATCACTATGCCAGAGCTGCAGGCCTGCTCAAAGCTTCCCAGTCACCAGAAACATGCTCCTCTGGGGCTGCCTTTCCCACTTGGCTGGCGGTGCCTGACTTGCATATGAAACTGGCCCTTGGGGGCAGTAGCCTGGCATGTCAACTTCTCAACGTTAGACCAACAGACTCGGCCAGACTCTCAAGGCGGCCTCAGCTGGCCCTTTCTTCCCAAGAACACATGGGGTCTTTTTAGAAGAGCCATCGTGAGAGATGTTAAAATTTCAACTTTGTAAGAACCAACAATGACCAGAATAATAATGGGGCATGTCTCCCTGACTCCATATGCTTTCGTTTTCTTAGAAGGGAGCCTTTCTTTTTTTTTAGATGGAGTCTCACTCTGTCACCCAGGCCGGAGTGCAATGGTGCAATCTCGGCTCACTACAATCTCCACCTCCTGGGTTCAAGCGATTCTCCTGCCTCAGCCTCCGGAGTAGCTGGGATTACAGGCCTGCACCACCAAGCCTGGCTAATTTTTGTATTTTTAGTAGAGATGGGATTTTACCATGTTGGCCAGGCTGGCCTCAAACTCCTGAGCTCAGGTGATCCGCCCACCCTGGACTCCCAAAGTGCTGGGATTACAGGCGTGAGGCACTGCGCCCGGCCGAAGGGAGCCATTTTTTTGTGATGTCTGTGGTTTCCCATTGTGCCTTGAGCTGCAGAAGCCAGGCAGGCCCCAGGGCTGCTGGTTCACTGGTGGTGTTGGGGTGTAAAATGCACAGGCTGAAGCTCAACCTGTCAATCAGCAAGAGGCTGATTGAATGTCCCCAGGGGATTCCTAGAGGGAGCCTTGTGGCTTCAGGTGCTGTTAAAGGTCGATCACTCCTGCACACAGCTTGCCATTTCCCAGGGTTTTCAGGGTCTGCTCGGGACTGCCCCTTCCACATTGTCCTCCTTGGTCTCCCTGCTGAGTTAGGGTTTCTTTCCAGGCTCTCCTGGAACTCTGCATAAATCCATCACTGCTCTTACTCCTGGAAGGGCACTTGAGCCTTGAACAACGTGGAGGTTAAGGGCGCCAACCCCCTAACTGTGGAATATCCACATATAACTTTTGCCTCCCTCAAAACTTAACTACTAATAGCCTATGTTGACCAGAAGTCTTGCTGATAACATAGACAGTTGATTCGTACACATTTTATACGTTATTGGTATTAGACACTGTAGTCTCACCAGAAAGTGAGCTAGAGAAAAGAAAATCACAAGGAAGAGAAAATATATTTGCTAATCATGAAGTGGAAGTGGACCATCTTAAAGGTCTTCATCCTTGATGTCTTCATGCCAAGTAGGCTGAGGAGGAGGAGGAGGAGGAGGAGGAGGAGGAGGAGGAAGAGGAGGGATTGGTCTTGTCATCTCAGGGGTGATGGGGGCAAAAGAAAATCCAAGTGGACCCATGTCATTCAAACTTATGTTGTTCAAGGGTCAGCTGTGTTAGACTTTCTCTTCTAGACTCAGGACTTCAAGCTAGAAGGGACCCTCTGCCATCATTTTTGCATCTCCAACAGCCACAACAGTGCTTTGTACACAACAAATGACCAATAAATGCCCATCAAATGCATTGAATAATGGAGAACACCTCTCCTTCCTTTGAGTCACAGCTTAAGGGATTCTCTCTTCCAGGAAGCTTTTTGGGTTAATGGAGGTCACTTGCACCTTTCGGTATAACCCTAACCCTCTCTTGTTTCTGAAAAGAGTTAATGGGGAGTAATTAATAATCATATCTAATATTTACCAAGCACTTACGACCTGCCAGGTAGTGTTGTAAGCACTTTACTTGCATTCCTTTACTTGGTTCTGACAACAATCTACTGAATTAAGTTCTATTACTAACATCCCCACATTGCAGATGATGAAACTCAGACACTGAGGCACAGAGAGGTTAAGAAACTTACTTAAGGCTGGGCGTGGTGGCTCACACCTGTAATCCCAGCACTTTGGGAGGCCTAGGTGGGAGAATCACCTGAGGTCAGGAGTTCAAGTCCAGCCTGACCAACATGGCAAAATTCCGTCTGTACCAAAAATACAAAAATTAGCTGAGTGTGGTGGTGAGCACCTGTAATCCTGCTACTCCGGAGGCTGAGGCAGGAGAATCGCTTGAACCCAGGAGGTAGAGGTTGCAGTGAGCTGAGATTGTGCCACTGCACTCCAGCCTGGGCGACAGAGTGAGACTTCGTCTCAAAAAAAGAAAAAAAAAGTTTCTTAAGTTGACATATGGCCCAAAGTGGAGAAAGGATGAAACCCACCCAATCTGACTTTAGACCTGCTTATGCATGCTGTCCTGCTGTCTCTGAGTTTTATTTTGGCTGCATATTGAATAAATGACTAAAAATCCAGAGTGATGCTGTCTACCAGAACTTTCTAGTATGCAGAAATGTTCTATATCTGAAATGTCCAATCAGTAGCCACCAGCCTTATATGGCTATTGAGCACCTGAAATGTGGTTAGTGTGTCCAAGAAAGTACATTTTCTAGTTTCAATTAATGCAAATTTAAATAGCCCCATGAGTTTAGTGGCTACTGTATGGGACAGTGCCACTCTAAGAGAGAAAAGACCTATTTTTAAATTTTTGATTATTATGGGTACATAATAGTTGTGTATATTTATGGGGTACATATGATGTTTTCATACAGGCATATGGTGTCTAATAATCAGGGTAATGGGGTATCCATCACCTCAAGCATTTACCATTTTTTGTGTCCATTTAAAAATATACAATAAATTATTGTTAACTATAGTCACCCTACTGTGCTACCAAATACTAGATCTTATTTATAAGGAAGGACATATTTTAATTATCTTTTTTAAACATCTTACCGTGTAGCCTATGGTCACCAAAAGAAGATCTCTTTCTGAATGACTGAGAATTGGTATCTCTCTGTATTGGGAAAACAGCCAGCGATCAGCCTGGAGTGAATCAGTGAAATAAACTCCATCTTAGTCCTTGAAGTCTCCTTTCTACTCAAGTGGCTTTCTGAGCACATGGAAAAATGTATGAGTCTAGGTTCTTCACTCACAGAGGCCTGGAGAAGATTAGGTACTCAACGGAAGACTGGCGAACAAGCTGGGATAAGGGACAGGAAGGAACTACCACAATTGTAAAATAGGATTCCCATTTCACACCAAGGAAAACTCAGAAAGGTTAAGAAACTCCCTCAGAAAGAGGCACTTAGCAAGTGAGAAGGCTGTGGTTTCGGCTGGGTTTGTCTGATTCCAGTGGCCATGGATTGTGGTTGGACGATGAGGGGATCATTGTTCAATGGCAAAGGGAGGTACTCGAGGTTGACCATCTGTTCAAAAAGTGCGTGTGTGTAATTATCGCTCCCATAGTGGTGCAAGGCACGTGGTCAGAGTCAGTGCCTAAGCCAAAGAGACCCCCTTCCTCCCTCCCTCCCTTCTTCTTTCCTTCCTCCCTCCCTCCCTTCCTCTCTCCCTTCCTTCCTTCCTTCCTTCCTTTCTTCCTTCCTTCCTCCCTCCCTCCCTCTCTCCCTTCCTTCCTTCCTCCCTCCCTCCCTCCCTCTCTCCCTTCCTTCCTTCCTCCCTCCCTCCCTCCCTCCCTCCCTTCCTTCCTTCCTTCCTCCCTCCCTCCCTCTCTCCCTTCCTTTCTTCCTCCCTCCCTCCCTCTCTCCCTTCCTTCCTTCCTTCCTTCCTCCCTCCCTCCCTCCCTCCTTCTTTGTCTTTCTCTCTCTCTCTTTCCCTTTCACACACACATAACACACATAATAATAAATCTGGATTTCAAAGATTCAGTATGAAAGGGTATAAAATATCAAAAATTTCTGAATTGATTTTATTGAAATGATCATATTTTGGATATACTAGGGTTAAATAACATAGCATCGAAATTATATTAAAGTTTATTTAACCTGTTTCTTTACTTTTTGGATGTGACTACCAGAACATTTTAAATTCCATAGTGAGCCAGGTAAGGTGGCTCACGCCTGTAATTCCAGTGCTTTGGGAGGCTGAGTGGAAAGATTGCTTGATGCCAGGAGTTTGAGATCAGCCATCTCCACAAAAAATTTAAAAATTAGCTGGGTGTGGTGGCTCACACCTGTAGTCCTAACTACATGGGAGCCTGAGGCGGGAGGATGGCTAGAGCCCAGGAGTTCAAGGCTGCAGTGAGCTATGATTGCATCACTGCATTCCAGCCCGGGTGACAGAATGAGATCCTGTCTCTATAAAAATAATAATAAATAAATAAATTTCGCCAGGAGCAGTGGCTCATGCCTATAATCCCAGCACTTTGGGAGGCTGAGGCGGGTAGATCATAAGGTCAGGAGTTCGAGACCAGCCTGGCCAACGTGGTGAAACCCCGTCTCTACTAAAGATACAAAAAATTAGCTGGGCATGGTGGTGTTCACCTGTAATCCCATCTACTCAGGAGGCTGAGGCAGGAGAATCACTTGAACCCAGGAAGCAGAGGTTACAGTGAGCAGAGATCGTGCCATTGTACTTCAGCCTGGGTGACAGGGTGAGATGGCATCTCAAAAAAATAAATAAATTGCATAGTGGCTCACATCATATCTCTGTTGGACAGACTGTCTACAGGACTGCATGTGTGAGTCTGCATGAAAGGCCAGTGGTTGTCAAAACTCTCCTCAGTCTGAGCAAATGATTTCATCCCGTTAATACCCACATTGAAACAAAGTGAAACTGGTTAGGTATGCACAGACTGGTGTCTACCCGGTCCATGGCCCCTCTGGGGTATTATGCTCAGGGCACCAGCTGGAATTGCTCACATTTTTTCTCTCTGCACACAAAGCACTTGACACTCTGTCATGTCTTTGCCCTGAAAGGCACTAGCTTTTCTTTCTTGAGCAAGGTGCTTTGTCATTCCTAGGAGGAAGGCAGGTGATGAAACCATGACACAGAAAAATGTCCTGCTCCCTCCAAGGCCATTCCCAGAGGCCATGGCCAAGCCAAGCAGAACCTGCCGTCTACCATGAAGCTGACCACCCTCAGCTGCCTGGACATTCTTTCCCAGCTAACGATCTTACGGCAGGTGGGCAGGTTCAACACACAGGCTTCCAGGCGAAAGGACGGTGGTGTCTGATAGTCCCTGACCCTCCCATGATCATAGTATTCAACCATCCCTGGGCTCAGTGACTTAGTTCCTCCTCTTGGAGGTGGGAAGTGCTATAGTATTCCTCTTTGATGATTTAAAAGTGTTATATGCCTTTTACTCTTTCCTCTTTATATCCAGCCCTCTCCTTTCTCTGTGCTGCTTTTACACCAGTTTCCATAGTAACAACCTCTATTGTATCCCTGACTGAGAAGAGAAATCATGCAGATGTTCGAAGGGATACAACACCTTCCAGCAGCTATTCTGATGCACCGGCTCCTTATCTCCCTTTCCTGTCCTTCTCCCCTCCTTACTGCTGCCCCTTCTGCCAAATACTTACGAACCCATCCCAAGCTCCCTCTCCCCAGTGTGAGCCTGGGGGAGTGGGTGGGGAGAAGGAGAATGCCGGCAGAGGAGGGAGAGGTCTCATTTATGAATCTTATTCTTTCAGGTGGCTTCAGACAGAATGACAGGCGCCGCTCTCAGGCGGGACGTGCGCAACGTAAAAGCTCTGGGAGGTAGAATCAAAGGCACCAGAGCCCAAGAGCCGTGGAAGATGGCTCTCCGACTGCCATCAGACAAGCACCCTTACCTGAATGCTTGCAGAATAAACAGACTGCCTTGACTATCTGTGCCACCAGCCCCACCCGGCTCAGCCCTGCCCCAGCCTCATGAAAAGCTCCTGACCCTATCTGTGAGTTTCAAGATCTGTCTTCCTTCTATGCATTTCCCTTGGGAAGATCAGCTACCTTTTCTGATGGGTGTGGAGGGCAGGGCAGAGATGGAAATATAGAACACACACACACACACACACACACACACACACACACCGGGGCTTTGAAAACACTGCAACAACAGAGAGGCCCACCTTTCCTCCAGTGGCCAGGCTTAGCCAGCCACCTGGGAAGGCAGGAGGAATGGGGCTTCATCAGTCATCTCCTGAAATTGTTTGAAGAGTTCTTTGCACCGTTTCTCCTTGGAACTGGACATGATTCTTTTGATTACACAAGCCTGACAGCCTGATCATAATAAACATGTAACTGAAGAGAACCTATTCCTGTCCAGCGGCATTATTTGTTCACCTAAAGCAAAGCCTGAGCTATTTTTAGCATATGATGTCAGTGGGTTGTTTGGATTCTTGGAAATTGGCAGGAAGCCACCTCTCACATGATATATGAAATCACTGATAAATGCTTCTTTTCACCAGAAGAAAAACAGCTTAATAAATGCGGCCCTTTTCTGCTTTCATCTTCCCTCCCTTCCCTTGGCCCTCCCTCCTTCCCTCCCTCTCCAGCACCCTCCTTCCTTCCAGCCAGCCCCTCTCCCTCCACCGCCTCCCACCCCTGCCACATCTGGGATTTGTCTTTCTGTGGCACAGCTCAGCAGAGCCTGTGAAGTGGAAATGAGTTGCTCAGTATCACAGATCAAAATGAGGCTGTTGGGATGCTCAGGATGTTTTTTTCCTCTCCTCGAGCCTGGAAAGCTGCCAAAGTGCTCGTGAATCAGACGCACATGCACAAAAAGGCAAATCTATACCACAGTGGCTTTATGGGGCCTGGTATTGACGGCGTACCACTAGCTCTGGGTTGCTGTTTTCCAGGCGAGGATAGGAAATAGATAGTGAATCAGGACTGCTATTAAGTGTGGAAACAGCCCCTGTACAGATAGTGTGTAATAAACCCAGCACAGAGAGAAGCTGTAAGAGAAGCTGGATTTGCTGTCTTGGATCAGCCATGAGGCCCATCAAGTTCAAGCTCCTGATAGGTGCGGTGGTTAACACCTGATGCCCTGTCTTCCCCATACTGCACTGAGTCCATTACACTAAAGCTGTCAGAGGGGTTGGGCAGGGTTGTGTGTGTGGAATTAAATTAATTCTTGCCCTCCTGTGGAGATCAGTTTATATGGCCTGAAGTACAAGATTTAATTACCCTTATCTTAGCTCGTGTAAAAACCAGCGTCATTATTGATCATGGATTCACCCAGTCCCTTTCACAATCAGCTGTGGCATTTAACTCAGTGACCCCCTGCAGGCCACGGGAAATGGGGGAGCAGCAGCTCCCAGTGGTGGTTTATTGACATTTACTTGTCCTCAGCTTCATCCAGTGGCCTCCTGTCTGGCACTGGAAGATATTGTGAAGACAAGGGAGAGGCTTGTTTCAGCCCTTTAGTATCTTGGATATGACACATGCTCTGTCAAGGCCAAGCAATCCTGGCATGGGTGCTATCACCATGGCCCTGTGAGGGACCTGCAGAGTTTCAAAAACAGCACCGCGACACTGGCTGCAACTGGCCTTTCTCCCACACTCACACATGCACACAGCTCTGCTAGCTCGTCTTCATCCTGGATGGGAAAGAAAAACAAAAAGGAAGGAGGAAGGCGTGACAGCAAACTAAGCCTGTGTTCTTGAGGTAGCTGTCTTGATTTTTTACTGGGTGAGGAATGGATGGAGCAATGAATAGGTAAATACACAGACAAGTGAATGGATGGATGCATACATTAATTACTCGACAGTGAGAAATCCCACAAAATGAACACCGATTGTAAGGTAGGAAAAAGCTGTTCTTCCATCCAGTCTTCTAATTAGCATTCATCTGGGCCTCTATCACAGAAACTGCAGGTGAGTGGAGGGCTGTATTATTTTTTTCTTTCTTAAAATGAGGGGTGTTGGAACCGGATGCCCTGTTAGATCCCTTCCAGCCTCTGAAATTCTAAGGTTCTGTAATTCTGTGATTCTGCGACTTATGAATCACTCAGGGAAAATTAACTTTGTTTCTGGAAAGTAACTGTCCTCCTCTTCCCCCAGGTACAGCGAGCGAGCTCTGCTCTGAGCTAGGGTCCTATCCTCAGATATGGATGCCTCTGGAATCCTTCCTGCATGGGGGATTGGGACTTCTCTGGGACCTGAAGAGCCAATAAATACCCCTCCTCTGGATGGACATTTGTCTTCACCAAGAACACAGCTCATCTGGGCTTTCTTGAGGGCCAAGATGGTGTTTATAATGATGACGACAATTTCTGTTTTATGCAAAGAATAGTTCTTTTAGCCTAAACTGCTCAAGAGTTTGCCATCATTTCTATCAGCCCCAGATCTCACATAGAATAGCACTGTGACATCTGGCAGAGCACCACGTGACAGGGACAAATAACCTACTCACCATCTCAGTTTCCCTGGCACTGGGCTGCAATCATAGTCTGTCCCATCACATTACCTTGGAGGAGGTGCAGGAAGCCCAGGCGAGGTCGGGAGAGAGATGGAGAAAGTTTAAAGATTTGGTATTCTCACAGCTCCCTGGGAGAACACGGCACAGCATGTAGGGCCACATGGGAAAGCCTTGGAGCGGGTCAGGAGGCAGAGGGAGAGTGGGACAGTAGCAGGAGCCTTTAATGTGGTTTCCATGGGAAGGAATAGTAAGTCAAGGCATGCGGGCTTGGGACCAGCTAGCTATGTTTGCAAGTGGCACCCCTGCAACATTCACCTTTACTGTGACTGCAGAGTTTAAGGTTATCTGAGGACTCCAGATGCCTGTGGGTATATTAGTCAGGGTTTTCCAGAGAAACGGAATCAATAGAACGCATGTGGGGTTGGGGGTGGGGTGAAGAGAGGGAGAGAGAAAGAGAGAGATTTTAAGGAATTGGCTCACTTTATTATGGAGGCTGAAAAGTCCAAAATCTCCAGCCGACTGGAGACCCAAGGAGGACCTGATGTTGTGGTTCCAGTTAAAAGATTGTCCGCTGGCAGAATTCTCTTCCTAGGGGTGGGGTCAGGCTCGGCTCTATTGGAGCCTTCAATTGATTGGATGAGGCCCACCTGCATTATGGAGGGCCACCTGCTTTGGTCAAAGCCCGCTGATTTAAATGTTAATCTCATTCAAAAACACCCTCACAGAAACGTTCAAAACAACGTTGGACCACGCATCCAGGCACCACAGACAGCCAAGTTCACACATAAAATTAACCATTGCATTGGCTGAGTCACAACGGGCTTAAGTTGGCTAGCAGGACCTTAGGTGAATGTCAAAGCATCACTTTACAGAAATTAAAAGCATGGCGAATCCTCAGTCATTGACTCCTTACAGGGGTAGCTCTTGTGGGGAAGGGTCTCTGACAGGGCCTCACCTCCCAATACCTTCACCCAGGTGACTTCATGCTTCCCTTGGAAAGGCACCTTGTAGCTTGCAAAATGCATTCACTTCCACTATCTGATTATCTGATTCTCACCACAGCCGGCAAGGTCAGCCTTATTATCCTCGTCTCAGAGACATGAGACCGTGAGTGGGGAGATGAGGTGACTTGTGCTGGGTTGGACAACTTGCAAGTGAAGGAAGTCAGACTGGATTTGATTTCATCTTCAGATTCCAAATGCCAGGAGCTGGCATGCAGTGAGCGACTGCCCGTGTCAGGCACGCTTTATGTGCTTTCCTTTGTATTAACTTGATTTTCAGAACAACTCAATGAAGGACCCATTACTGTTTAACAGGCAGGGAAACTGAGGCACGCACACAAGGTGGGCTGGTATCTGGGGCCATCGTGGGGTCCAGAATCTTCATCACCTTGCCCCTGCCTCCCACACAGCCCGGGCAATGCCCTGTCCTCCAGTACCCCACCCCAGCACACCGCTGCTCACCCATGCCTCTTAGCCTATCTTCAGAGACTGTTAGCAATCACCCTTTGAGCAAGTGTAACTGAAGGATAGCATAAAGATTTGGAATTGGAAAACAGACCCCCAAAGTGGAACAAGCTCTCAAAACGAGGCTGGGGGTCCCAAAAGCAAGCACTGCCCCCCAAGCATCCTGTCTAGGACGGGTCACAGTTGCCCCAGCTTATCAGGAAGGGCTCCAGGCATGGCTTCCCTCTGGAGCATCTCTGGTCTCAAAGCGGGGTCCCTTTTAGTTGTCCTCGCATTACACACTGAGCCCTGCTGTTGCATTCGCCATGATCTGCCCAACGTGGGAAGCACATTCATTGGAGAAACCTTTGCTGAGTGCCAGGTACTGTGGTAGAGGCCAAGAACTGAGAGACAGGGAGGAAGCTGGCCCTGCCCTCCAGGCACTCTCAGGGTAACCGAGGAGACAGACCTGCCAACCAGGCAGTACCAACCCGATGGCCAGACCAACCCGATGACTGGGCAGTTGACCCTGCCTCCCCATCAAGGCCTCCAGAAAGCACCCTAGACTCATAGAGTGAGCCATTACCAGCTCTGCCCAAGGGATGCTTGCAGCTCTGTGGGGAGAGAGAAGGTGACCCAGCGCTGAAAGACAACCCACAGATGGAAGAAGGGGCAAGGGCAGCCACAGAGAGAACAGCGCGTGCAAAGACATTGAGGCATGAAAGCTTTCAGTTCTGCTCAGCCGGAGCACCCGGCATAGAGGGCCAGGGCCAGAAAGACACCAAAAGCGGACAGGCGAGGTGGTAAACAGCCTGAGGGTCCACCAAAGAGCTTGGATCTATTCCTCTAAAAATACCCTGCCTGGCCCTTGTGCAATCTTGCCATTGTTTCAGAAGCCTTGTGAACAATGTGTGAAGGTCTCTGCAATCCTCCAGGGAGTTACAGAGTCCTAGGAAGGAGCGTGGGGCTGGATGTTGACTCCCAACCTCGAGGAATTTATAATCTAGGTGAGGCCAAGATTAAGTATGTGAAATATTAGCAGTCGTCCCTCGGAGAAAAATGAAACGTCAGGCAGCGTGGCCAGGCTAGTTAAGTGTGGTGAGAGGTGGTGAAGGGATGGGATTAGGGTGCTTCCACGTGCAGATTAATAAATCAGAAAAGGTCACCGTTTCCTGCTTCTAAACTGGGCAAAGCCCTCGCCACTGACCTCTCCACGAGACCCTGTCCTTTTTTCTTAGAAGATGTTCCAAGCACAGTCTCACCAGCAATCTTTGGCCTGCAGGCTATTTTTCCCTTTTGGCCACTACCTATTAACTTACCCTTCTCCCAGCTGAGTTTCACCTTCCTCAGCTGAACCTGATCTGTTCCCCTAGTGCATTTAGGTCCATCCAGGGATTCAGACCCTCCTACTTTTGGGGTTTGCCTAAACCACCCCAATTTCTCTACATAATGCAGCCTGGGGGATGAGGATATTCTAACAAACGCTTGGATGATGGAGATGTCAAGTGCCAGGCTTTCTGTTTAAAGGAGCTCTCTATTTCTGCCAAAGCTGGCAATTTCTTATGAATTCCTTTGAATGCACTTGTTCGTACCTGGTAGAGATTCCCCTGAAGTGTGGATGAATGTTTCCCGTGTCATTGCTTCAGAGCAAAGTGGTGTCTTTGTGTGTGTCTATTACCAACATATTAACCGCATGTGTGTCCCATCTTCTCCCTTACACCACGCAGCTAGGGTGATTGAAACACGACATTTTAAACTCAAAAGCAAATTACAGCAAGGAATTAGTGTGAAATTACTATCCTCCTCTCAGAGCTCCTTTTTAAAAGTCAGCAGCAGCACTCAGGATGAGAGTTGGCCTGTCAAACAAGTCCATTCAAGCTTGCAATTCCGCTGTCATTTGCCCGACGGGCTTGTGATAAAAAGCGAGGATAAAAAAAAAAATCTGCCAAAAATAGTGCCACGGAGAAACCTAAACCATGGCAAACTCGAGAGCCAACACCGCCCGCTGCACGGCCCTCTCGGATAGGACGGCTGCCCACCCCCCGGGCTTGTTCCGACAGAGATGTGGTGTTCCGGGGTGTGTGACCTCAGATTTCAGCACCAGAGAGCCTTGGAGAGGAAGGCCGGCGAAGAGCTGCCTCTGTGAATCCCTGAAGAAAGGGAAGGGAGAACAAAGTTTACACTGAACATCTTGTCTTTCCAAACAGCGTGTTGAGGCAGCCCCACGGTGGACAGGTTTTGCGGCAGGCCTGGGACTCGCCCAGGACTGCTGCAGCCTGGAGATTCATCTAGAAAGAATATAACAAGCCTCCTTTTCCCTGGTGCCCATGTTACTCCCTGTTGCTACTCCTTCTGAGCCTTCAATTCCCTGAGAGGTCCCCTTGAGTGTGAAAGAGGGAGTGCCCCTTGGAAGCTGGGGAGTGATTTAGGCCCAGGAGAAAATGGAACAAATCCTTCAACTGGTGAGCTGTTGAAGAGGCCTTGTGCCTGGTAGCAGGACCTCTGGATGTGCATGCATCCCGTTCCTGGCTCTTGCCGGCTCTCCGGGGAGGTGGGCAGGCCGAGTTCCCAGCTCTGTGCCTCTGCTCCCAGAAGTAAGACAGGAGCCCCGCCTGGCAGTTCACTGTGAGGCATGATGCTCTAGGAGACCACAGGTCACGTCTGTATACAGATTCCAACTTTGCTGTTTCAGCTCATATTTATCATGCTCCTGGGATGCCCTTTGACTGCCCCAGCCGCCCTGACAGGCTGGTGTCCTGAGCCCCAGTTTACAGATGAGGCCACTGAGTCTCAGAAAGGTTAACTAACCTGTCCCAGTTAACACTGCTAGGAGGTGGCTGAGCCAGGAATGAAATCCAGGTCTTTGGGTTCTAAGTCCAGTGCCTGCCACAAAAGGAATTGCTGCAGCCTGTTTCCGAGGCAGTGGCTGCCACGCAAATGCAATCTGTTTCCACCTCCAACACGCCACATCTCCGGGCAGAGATTTTGTTCCCACCTTTGTCGTCGTTCTGAGGTCCCACTACGCATTTGCTATGAGGAACAACTTGCATTGAGAACGAGATTTTAAAGTTGTTGCAGATATTTATCTAGCAACCATAAAACTTGATTTGCGTTTCATTTATAAACATGCCAAATGAAGCCACAGTGGGGGCTGGGAGGATCGCAAGGTGGTACACGTTTCCTGGTGAGAGGTTCTTAGAGGGGCCACAGTTTCAAGACAATCTATTGTTTAATAGGCCCCGATGACAGCCATAATAATCACTGTAGTTACTATTAGCATGATTGTCGTCACTGCTAGATCTTACATCTGTGTGGCACTCTGATCACTAGCTAATCAGAGCGTTTGCCTGGGCCTGGCTTGCCCTGTTCTCACTGTCTGTCTTTTCTGTCACTCATCACAGACTCCTGCAAGCAGAGTAGCCCTTGGGGAGGTTTCCCCGGGGACCCTTTTCTTTGGCATCCTTAAACAGCTGTCACACTGTCCCAGTTGTTTTTCAAGAAGAAATTCCCCAGGGTTTTACTGAGGCACACTTGAACTTGACCTTGCCGTGTTGATTGGTTCACTTTCATTTCCCCTGGAAAGAGGGATGCCAAACCCAGGGTGCCCATGGGTGGGTCCTGGCAGCCCTCTACCTTATGGCTCATCACCCGTTGTTTGCTATCCAGAGCATGTGTTTGGACATGTAAGGATTTCAGCGGTTCCTACAAAGCAAACTTCTCTGGAGGAGCCCGAGACGCCTCTTCTGTACAGAACGGCCTCATACCCCACAGGGCAGTCTGTCAGCAATGCATTTGAAAGGGAAGCAAGCGCATAGGTAATGCATTAGGTAAGGTAGTGTGAGGAAGGGGATCATTCAGCACTTGATCCTGAATGTTATTTGCCAAGCACTTTTAAGTAACTTCTGTTAGCTATTACGCCTAAACATCCTTAGGGAGTGGGTAGAAATTGCCCTCCTTTTGAGAATAAAGAAACCAAGAGACAAATGTCTTCAGGGACACATCCAAGGGGGAAGAAGAGATGAGAGCCCTTAGTAGTGAAGGTGACCCTTAGCTACTGTCCTCTGTTGTCCTTGGCGCCATGGGTACCCAGCAAACACACTGGGTGGGTGGGGGGTGGGGTGGCGAATTCTGAAGCGCAGCTTTCATCCAAGAGTTGTCTAAAAGATGAACTCGCTGAGAGACAGGATATCAGTCATTCTCACACAGCACATGCAGGCTCAGAGAAGTAAGCTATCTGCAGCAAATCACAGGATGAATCAGCGCCCAATAAGCACGGAGAAAGAAGGCTTCTTCCTCCCCATCCTCTCCCTGGGCCAGCTTTGAAGAGAGATATATTTTTAAACACAAGCCTCGTAGAGAAAATGTTCGCTAGCATGTCCCCATAGCCTACTAATGGGGCAATTGTTGGCAGCCAGTACTATCAGCCCGTGCTCAGGGTTGTGTTCTCAATTTTTATTTCTATTCTTGTCCCCTGGTATATGGTAGGGGTTGCTGTCCCTGGGGATGTCAGGGCACTGATGAAAAAGGTTTCAGTAGGTTCCTGCCTTGCTCTCAATTCAGACTGATTTTGTTCAGACTTTGGGCCTGTGGGCCCGAGCTCATTTACTGAGTCAGTAACCGTTTTTACGTTGTTGTTGTTGTTTTTAATTCTTCAGACTCCATGCAAACTGCCTGAAGCTTCCCAGAAGGCTGGGGCCCCTGCATCGCCCTGAACTGAGAAGGAGCTGAAGTCATAGAAAGTCAGCCGCGACTCGATTGCCCAAGAAGCAGATGCCGCACTGGCCCGACTTCAGAGCGGCTCTCGAGTGCTGAGAAAACCCATTAGAAGAGCTTCATTTCCCTACTTTGCACATGAGAATAGTCATTCTAGTCAGTTCTGCTTCTTTCTGGGTGCTCTGATTAGGATTTATTTCCTTAGCTAGAGAAAATAAAGGGACCTTCCAAGTCCTAATTACAGCGACTCCTCTCTGATGTAGTCAAGATACCCTGCTGCACTGGACTGGCGTGGCCCTGTGAATTGCTATCATTGTTGTTTTAAAGAAGCCATTTCTGACCAACGTGGCTGAAGGCGACGCCCTTTGTCTGCCTCTCATGGTCCTGGCCCGCGCCGAGGGAACTGTTCCTGCGCTGCTGTGTTTATTTGAGTTATGTAATATAAACAGCTCCAAGGAGATGGCTCCTCCGCTTTTGTTTTTAGACTCGGCCTCCAGTTGCCCTCTGCAGAGCTTGTCGCTTGGGTGGTTTCCTGCAGCATTCTCTGCTTTGCTGCTGGAGAACATAACAGCCTTGCCTTGACCCTTCTCGGGGACCAGCCCTTTCCTTTCCATGGCCCGGCAGTGAAAGTGAGGGGCAGCTTATGATCACCTCCGCCAGGGCTTAAGGATGGAGGGGTGCGCGGTCCAAGAGGAACAAAGAGGAATCGGGGGTAGTACTGACTTTCCCTGTGGCTGCTTCACTGATACACGGTTCCTCGAAGGCCAGAGCGCCCCTAGAACGTTTCAAACATCGTTTCACTTTGTATATGGATTCACAGCAACTTTAGTCAAAACCCTGACTATAGTTAGGGGAAAGTTCAAAAGAAATGGTAGATATCAGCTCTACATGACTTTACTATTCACATCTGCTGAAATCACACACGTTCAAGGTATTTCCTTGGGAATTAGACCAAGCTCATGGTTTAGCCCCGCAACGGCTCCACGCAACCGAGAAACACTAAATCTTTTCTCTCTGAGTTTGGCTTGACACAATGGCATCCAAGATACAGTGATTATAACACATTTTTAGGAATAGATTTCTTAAGACAACTCTCAAAGGTTGAGTCTCTTTTCCTTTATTTACACAGTTGTCAACGCAGATAACAAATAGTTTCAGAAGTATTATTAATTCTGAAATTTCTTATTGCAGGCTCCCATGGCCTTCTATAGAATTTCATTTTGCGACAATCCATCTCTCTCTCTCTCGAATCACCCCAACACACGTGCTCATTATCTGTCAGGATCACCCACCAACCCTGGGGTAAGAAAGATGCCCTTTTCATCTCTTTAGAACTGTGAGGCTGGGGGAGAAGGTGTTAGAGAGGTGGCAGGCACAGAGGTTTGGAGAAGCAGGTCCCTGGAGGCCCAGACAGCAAGAATGACCTTGAATGGAGCGAGGGGGAGACTGTGCCAGCCACATTTCTTTTCGAATCGGATTCCCAGAAAACCTACAAAAAAATATATATTACAGCGATGAGAGGGAACCAAAGAGAATTGGAGATTTTTGTATTAAGAAATACTTCAAGATCTACCAGTCTGAGTCCAGTTGGGGCCTCCAACAAAGCCGCATGGCATCCTCTCGTCTTTTACAGCCTTTCAGAATCTCTATGTATTTTTCCAGCAGCAGCAGCAGCTTTCAACTCTTGCACATTTGCTAATTTGCCAAGTCCCCAAAGCTACCCTCCTGTCTCCTTCTGCATTTCTCTCCTTCAAGGTCAAACTCCAGTGCACCTCAAACTTCTAGTGCTTTCCAGTGTAGTGAGAGCATCTGCCCGCAGGGCCCCTCCCCTGAAGCGTGAGAGTGGGGAGGGGCCGGGGTCTTTGTGAGGAGCCCAGAGGAAATCTGTGCAGGCCTTGACTTTCTCACACATATTTCAGATGTGCAGGGGTGTGATTGTAAACAGCGTCTTCAGAGCCGGCCTCCCCGCCCGTGTCCTGTTCGTATCACCCTAGGGGTTCCAGTAACAGGGCGTAAAAGCAAACAAAGAAAAACAGTAATCTGGTGTTCCAATTGCATTTTTTGTTTTTAGAAAATGTTAATGATAGGTTATTTGATTACCCTAGGTTTGGCCCCACGCGCTCTTGATTAAGCACATCTGGTATTTAGTAACAATATAAGTAGCAGGAGTTTTTTTGGCACTTGAAAAGCAGCTCATCCAATGTTGCCATGCAGTTTGGAAACTCGTCAGTGAAGCCAGCCAAACTTGCGGAGATACAAGACTTTTTCTGCAGGCTGGGCAGCTGGCCAGAGCAGCTAAAAAATGTGAATTGGCTAAGAACTGCTGCCACGCAAACACTTCTGGAAATTTCTGTGCTTGGGCCTGCCAAATCCATTATGCACAACATGAATTACAAGAGTTTCTATCTCTCCAAGCAGTTGCTTTTTGAGCTTAATTCTCTTATACGCTTTATGAAATGCCGCACACACAACCTAAAATGAGAAAAACACCCCCCAAATCCACTACCATCCTTTTTATTGTTTGTTTGTCTTTTTTCCATTTGGGTTGCCAAGCTCACAGCTTTTCCTGAATTAGGAGAAATAGCCTCAAACTTTGGTTTGTATTACCTCAAATCTAAATGTGGGAGGCAACTGTGCTTCCTGGAAATTCCAGAAAGGAAGGATGTTTTGCATCAAGGAGACAGCCCAATATCTAGGTAGGAAAAGCAATAAAATGCAACAAAAGAGCTTGGAAGGGGAAAACATATACACCCTGTGCGTGTCCAGCCGTTGGGATTTTGGCCTTGCAGGAAGATTTTGCCCAGACTAGAAAGAAACTCCGTGAGCAGAAAGTGCCTCTCTTGTTCCTGAGACTGCAGCCCTGCTTCGAGATGCACTCAGCCCCAAGTCTTGGCTTTCTACTCACATCCCTGCAGACTGTCAACCACATGGGCCATTTTGGAAGCAGGGCCTGCCAAGCAGGTCAAGGGAGAGCATGCGGGAAAGACGGCCAGTCCTTCCAGTCCAATCCTGCTTCTTCCCATGCCTTCCCTCCCTTTCAGGGCTGAGAAAGGTTTGCATCATGTATTTTCTGAATCCAAATTGAGACTTGTCTTTTGCTGGTGATTCAGATGCGCAGGATTACTCAGACTCTGCCTGGGATTGTTTTGAAGGGCCTGGAGCTCCACTCCTATTCTCCAGAAGCACTGGAATGACATTATTCATAGGGCACACATAATAGCTAATATGAGATAATCACATTAGCACATTCTGAGACGTGAAGTACGGCGAAATCCTTCCCAATTCCCACTAGGTGTAATGCTGTCTTGACACACAGCCTTTTTCATGATAACTGTAAGGTCACTTCTCCATCATCCCTCCGCGACCCCTTTATTTCTGGTCTTCTTCTGTCTTAGCTACTCCTGCCCATTTTGGCCTATCAAAACTGACGTATTCTAAGAGCCGACGGTCACAGCTGTGCCGTTCCAGCAAGTTGCCACTCGAGCTTGCGTCTCAGGTTCCTCTCTGTTGGGAGAAAGGCCGTTTGCAGGTCGCCATCCTCCCAGGGCATGATAGAGCCCAGTAAGGCAGAAATGTCATGGGATTTGGCATCAGGTTCTGGCTTGGACATTTGTAACTTTGTGTCCTCACTTCTAAAATGGGGACAGAAACACCTTCCTCACAGCACAGTCATGAGGAACCAAACGTAATGACAGTTACGCAACTGCTTTGCAAACAGTAAAGCAATGTATGAATACGGCTTGTTATTACTATCTTGCAAGTCCTAATTGTAGAAATCTGATCGCTTGTGTTACTGTGAGCCTGATATAGAGAGTGTGGGTGAAGGCAGTCAATGCCATGCATAGCACAATCTGGGAATGTATTAGAGCCAGCAGTGCAAAGCGATTGTTGATTTCTGCAGCTGATGCAGGACGACCTCTCTCAAGTATAATTTTTAAAGTATGTCGCTTGCTTCTCTCTCTCTGTCTCTTTCTGTTTGTGTTTCTCTGTCTCTCTCTGCCCCTCTTTCTCTGTCAATCTGTCTCTTTCTGTCTCTTGTCTCTCTTCCCCTCTCTCTGTCTCTCTCTCTGTCTCTGCCTGTTTCTCTTTCTCTGTGCCTCGTTGTCTCTCTGTCTCTGTGTGTGTGTGTGTTCCTCCCTCTCTTCCTCTCTCCCTTTCTCTCTCTTTTCTTTCAGGAATCAATGGGTAGAAATCACTATTCATAGGCCACTTTACTGTATTGACCTAAGGTCGCCGGTGCTAATTAAATTGCCTTTCCCATAGTGAGCTGTATCCCAGAACTGGAGTTCGCACTAAGCAGTTAAACAGGTTTGGGCATTTGAAAAAAAAAAAAAGAAGCTGGGGCCCCAAGAAAGCACTCTTGGCCTCATTTCTATTTGGCTCACATTGTCTGTCCTGTTCTCGGCTTAAATTTGGATCACAGGACACATTTTCTCATTTTCCTTTCCTCATGTTCCTGGATCTTTGTTGTAGAATTGTAGGAAACAGACGCAGGAGAGTCAGCCAAGAAAGCTTTCTCCCCTCCCTCGAAGGTCTCGGGCCCTGCTCAGACACCACACGTGCAGGGCCGCCTGCATTCCCACCACCACGGCCTCCTGGCCCGCATCGTGACTGCTGTTTTCCTCGAGGTGGCCACAGCTTTTGGATTTTACATTCAGATTGGTTCAAGGGGCTTTTTCCTTTCTCTGTCTGAAGGAAGCCACCCTCCCGATCCCCAGTCAGCGCGGCGTCCTCTCAGGAATTGCTGCCTGGTTTGCTCTGACTCCTGTGCTCCCGGGCTGCCGAGAACACATCTGGAGCTTTTAAATCAGGGTGAGTCCCAGCCACCAGGGAAGCACTGAACAGAACAAAAAGGCCACCGCCAGGGACCTAGGGGCGCAGACGGAGCCTGGGAGCAGGGCTGACCATGGGAAAGAAGGGGAGGTGGGGAAGAAGGCCCGGCCGCCTCCAGTGCTACAGCCACAGTGACAAAGTGACGATAGTCGAACAACGCATCTGCAGCACGGGTGGGGGGTGTGTGCAGGGGGAGCTCTGCCTGCCCCGCACTCCAGAGCCTGTGTGCTCTCCCTGTTAAGAGGAGTTAGTTGGCACTGATATTAAGGGAGGTCGCGAGGCTACTCATAGATTTTTCTGGAATAAGGGTCAGGCTTCAAAGCATTCCCCAGACATTGTAACATCCAGCCAGACACGTGTGTCATTCAGCGTTTAGGTTCATCTCTGTGAGTAATAATCACAATTATTTACTGAGCATCCTTCATCTCCTGGAAGCCTCGTGGATTCTCTTGCTGAATCCTCACCACAGTAGCCCGCTGAGGGAGGTGCTATCATCGACCCTGTTTTTCAAAAGAAAGAAACAAGATTTGGGCAAGTGCAGTGACCTGGCCGAGTTCACACAACTGGTTAGCAGGTGCGGGGGGCGGGGGGTGGTCATTCTTACTCTCATCCTGATTTAATAATGCTGTTTCTGCATTTGCTGCAAAATGGGCTCCCCCAGGGTTACCCACAGAGACACATTTTCTCTGTTCTCCTCCACCCATGAGCTCAGCTGCTGCTACTTTATCTGCCTCGTCTTCCCAGGCGTATTTCAACCTCTGCAGAGCAGACTGAGGCCATGTCTGTCTACCAGGCCAGGGCTTTCGCTGCCCCCACCCAGCTCTCTCCTGTTCCCCCCACCTCGTCCTATCAGCTAGCGATCACAGCAGCAACTGCAAAATCCCACACTTTCGTTAATAACGCTAATTTTAGAAAGAATCACTAAAAAGTAAGCTTTAGGGTCAAATCCATTGAGAAGTGTTTAATAGATTGACCATTTCATCTGACAGTTTATTTTATTTAAAAACATTTTTTAATTAATTAATTGTTTGTTGTTTATTTTTTAGAGACAGGGTCTCACTGTGTTGCCCAGAGTGAGTATGTGGAGTATGGTGGTGCAAATGTGGCTCACTGCAGCCTCCAGGTCCTGGGCTCAAACAATCTTCTTGCTTCAGCCTCCAAGCAGCTGGGACTACAGGTACATGCCACCACACTTGACTAATTTTTTTTTTTATTAGGGACGGGGTCTTGCTATGTTGCCCAAGCTGATCTTTAACTCCAGGCCTCGAACAATCCTACCAGTTCAGTCTCCCAAATTGTTGAGATTATGGGTACAAGCCCCTGTACCCGGCCTTCTTCTGACATTATAAAGCAAAGAGTATTTTCAAGAGCTGATGCTACTTGTGCATATTCCATATTTGCTAAACACCTACTATTGTGCTTACTGTATTCCCACTAAGTGCCAGGCACAGCATTCAGCACTGCTTTAAAGAGTCTACAGGCAGCCAGGTACAGTGCCTCACACCTGTAATCCCAGCACTTTGAGAGGCCGAGGCAGGCGGATCATGAGGTCAAAAGATCGAGACCATCCTGGCCAACATGGTGAAACCCCATCTCTACTGAAAATACAAAAATTAGCTGGATGTGGTGGTGCATGCCTGTAGTCCCAGCTACTTGGGAGACTGAGGCAGGAGAATCGCTTGAATCCAGGAGGCAGAGGTTGCAGTGAGCTGAGATCACGCCACTGCACTCCAGCCTGGCGACAGAGCAAGACTCCATCTCAAAACAAAAAAACAAAAAACAAAAAACCCAACAACATCTACAGGCTTAGAAAGAGCCTGGGCATCTCCTGAAATCCAGTGTTCTAAGGAAAGTTTTTCCTGTGGTTTTGAACAGAACCCACCTCTTCTTGTCCAAGGTGACAGCTCCAGCTGGGGGAGAAATTAAAAATGCCTTCTTGAGATAGCTATCTGATGTATCTAAATATGATTACTGATGTTAGCAATAGGACCTTCCTATGAGCAGTGGGTTGGGCAACTGTACGTGTGAGGCAGGGAGAGAAAGAGGAAGAAATACAGCTGTCACTATTGTTTCTCAATAGCAAGACTGGTTTTGTTACCAGAGCGTTGTTATCGGTGTTACACATCACCTCTGCATCTTATTTGTGTAGTATTCCAAGAAGCAAAAAAAAAAAGAACTTTTTTTTTTTTAACAAATCTTAGATTTTACAGACACTTGCTAAATTATGTTGAGTAGCCTCTCCTTCCTAGATCATAATTGCGGCATAACTAATGGTCACACATTTAGTAGCTTAAAATAGTACACATTTACTCACAGCTTCCATGGGCCAGGAGTGTGGGGACAAGTGACTGGGTCCTCTGCTTCAGGGTGTCTTTCAAGACTCCATCAGCGTTTCAGCTGGGATTGGGGTCTCATTTGAGGCTCAGTGTCCTCACTCAAGGTCACAGGACAGAATTCATTTTTTGAATCTACAGATCTCATGGCAGCTTGCTTTTCCAAGGCCAGCAAGGGAGAGAGTGAATCTGCTGCTTTTACTGCCTGGCCTCTCGACCTTCTTTTAAAGGGCTCATCTGATTAGGACAGACCCACCCAGGATAATCTCTCTTTGGATTAACTTACAGTCATCTCATTAGAGATCTTAATTACGTCTACAAAATCCGCTCACCTTTGCCTGATAACATAACATCCTCACGGGGGCAATATCCCATCACTTTCGCCATATGCTATTGGCTAGAAGCAAATTAAGGTCCTGCTACCTCTCAAGGCAAGGGGATTATACAAGGGCCTGGGATATCAGGGGTCATCTTAGAATTCTGGCAACCACAATAAGCTACTCGTGGATGGAAGTGTTGTCATATGTACTTTTTGTTGAGTCATTATGCTTAGCAGAGCAATAGGCACACAACAAAAAAATAACTGATTGGTACAGAGAATTTAGTGATTGAAAATGAATTAATATTTTTTTCTGCTGTAAAATTTTCTTTCTTTATTGATACTTTAATAATAAAATGAAAGTGACCAAATAGCCATTTTCCATCCATCTATCTTTGTATAATATAGAAAAGCTAACATAAAAAAAAATCAACAAATAGTCCATCAGTATAATAAGAATACTTCTTTTACATGTTTATTTGGTAGTAGGACTGAAAAATTTAGTTAGAAAATAAGAAAAATACTATGGATTTAGGGTAAAAAGAATACCATACATTTTGCGTGTTTTGCTTCTTCCTAATCACTTGTAGATTAAATAAACAAAAACATAAATTGCATGTAGCACATAGGACTAATGAAAGAAAAGGTGGAATAATAAAATATGCTCTTAAAGTATTTAAATAATGCATAATTGTCTTGATTGTTTTAAACCAAGTAAGCCATTCTCTTGATTTCCACTGTGGAGTGGTGATTCCAACTGGATTGTTTAGTGTTGCTTGTTGAAGGTTGTATTAAACCTTTTAATCTACTAATGAAGTCAATTAAAAATACAGGTTTAATGCATTTTAACACTGACATTCTTGAAGTAAAAAAAATTCATAGAGAGTATGAAATATTAACTATTTGGTAGATCCTTTTTTCATAAGGCTCAATACATGAGTTTTTATGGGATATTTTGTTAAAACTGGTACAGAAGCTACATCTCATAATTTTCGTTCTATGGATTTTGCACAGAGAATTTAATGCCATAACTTCTACGTTGTCATATTTTCTGAAGCCATGTAGAATTCCCACTTGATTCTCATTCACTTGAATTTTTAAAGGGAATATATTTATATTATATAAAACACTGGTCTCAGAATTATGAATGCATTATTTTACTTTGACCCTAAAAGTATATGTTGTGTCCATCTATATATTATTCTGGTGGCCCAGCACCTGAATATCCTCCTTTGTCTTTTTAAGACACAAAGTTTCTTGCAGAGCACACTATGAAAAAGGTCATTATTTTCCCCCTCAATATGTCCTATGGGTTGAGGTAAAGAGAAGTGTGGATAGGTAACAATCGGAAGAGCACACAGGCTAAAACGAAGAAAAATGAGCTGGGAAGTCTCAGTTCAAATTCCACTTCCTCCTATGCAAACTGGGTGACCTTTTTCCATCTGGAAAGAGAGAGAAATAGTTCCTGTCCTCTCTTGCAGGGCTGCTGAGCAGGCAGAATGAGACGATGGGCTGAGAGGGCTTGGAAAGAACAAACTGTGGGTACAAAGGTCTTATTGTCTTGCCCCGGATTGCTAAGGAGATGGTGGTTAATAATATGCTGCTATCTCATAAGGTGAATGGGCGATCACATTCGAGGGGAAAGAGACCCCTCCAACATTCTTCAAAGTTTTACCCCAAAGTTGACTTCTGGGTCAAAAAGCTCTCAAGCAGCCTCCACAGCCGGCTTCCACAGTCCCCTGTGTGTCTCTGTGAGGAACACAAAGGAAGAGAGACAGTGGGAAATCTGGGGCCATCTTCAGTCACGTGAGAATTCCCTCTCAGTTAGCAGGGGCGTGCAGCTGCACAGAAGGAAGGCAGCCACGCAGCTCCAGTCCAGGCTAGGAGAGAGCTTTGTAGATCCACCTCCCACTGAGCAGGCTTCCCTCCTGCAAGGAGGGAATCTAACGATAATGTGTTAAGATCAGACTAATGAAGGAAATACACATATAATAAATAATAATAGTTTAATAACAGTGGCCGTCATTGCAATGGTTATTTCTGTTGAAAATACGATATCTACACTACAGATTTCTTAGGATAGTTTTCCCCTTATTTAAAGGAAACTGATAGATGTACTTTATAAAAATGAAAATAATTTAACAAAGAATTGGAGAACATTGACTCAACACTCTTTTTCCTTGTTTAATCATTGCCTTTTTTATAAACTTAGAAACAGCAAGTAAGTTTGTTTTTTGTTTTTGTTTTTGTTTTTTTGAGACGGAGTCTTGCTCTGTCACCCAGGCTGGAGTGCAGTGGCACGATCTCGGCTCACCACAACCTCATTCTCCTGGGTTCAAGTGATTCTCCTGTCTCAGCCTCCCAAGCAGCTAGGATTACAGGCATACACCACCTCACCTGCTTAATTTTGTATTTTTGGTAGAGGTGGGGTTTCTCCATGTTGGTCAGGCTGGTCTTGAACTCCCGACCTCAGGTGATCCACCTGTCTTGGCCTCCCAAAGTGCTGGAATTATAGGCTTTGCTTTTTTTAAAACAAAAACAAAAACAAAAAAACAGGCCGGGCGCGGTGGCTAGCACCTTGGGAGGCCAAGGTGGGCTGATCACGAGGTGGACAGATCCAGACTATCCTGGCCAACATGGTGAAACCCCATTTCTACTAAAAATACAAAAATTAGCTGGGTGTGATGGTACATGCCTGTAGTCCCAGCTACTTGGGAGGCTGAGGCAGGAGAATCTCTTGAACCCGGGAGGTAGAGGTTGCAGTGAGTGAGTCGAGATCGTGCATCGAACTCCAGTCAGGCGACAGAATGAGACTCTGTCTCAAAAAAAAAAAAAAGATATGAAAATTCTGCCCTTTCCATCTCTTACCCTTACCTCAGTTCCCTCCAAGCTGCCATTATCAACAATGGCATACTTGGGTTCTAAATTCTCCAGGAAAGGACATTATTTAAATGTCAACCAGGGGCTATTGTCGTGAAAAGGAAACAAGGGTTTTAAATGATACGAAAGCCAGCTCAGTGTATGATTTGCACACCTCAAAGCTTTAGGTTAATGGAAACATCCCAACAGCACTATCCCAGGGTGATGTTGCTGACTTGTCAGAAAAAACATTCACCTGTGAGACAGAACCTGCATTCTTTCTCCTGTATTCCTGCAACAAGTTAAACGTGGATTCTAGAACATAAAGCAATTTGAGGAAACCACCTCGCTTTTGAGTCACAGGTCTGATATTTTTGCATTTGAGATGCTTAACATACAACTTACATGAGACAGGGACACAGAGAAACATGGCAAGGTAAGAAACAGAAAGCGTAAGAACTGTTTGGTCTAAACTATGGACTTTCTTGGGATTTTTTAATGAGGGGCTCTTGTTTTTAAAAACCATGTTGACAAACTGATACTATATTTTTAGCATGCCTTGAATGGAAAACACGCAAGATATGTGAACAATATATTTCCAAATATGTCACGTATTTATAAAACACAGTAGATGCATGACAGATTGAGTAGGCTATGTGGAAAAAAATAACAGCTGTGGTAACCCTATTTCTTAGCAAATTCATACACAACAAATGACATTCATGTCCAATGTTTTCCAAAATCTATTTTTAACCATTTTAGAAAAAGAGTTAGAGAATGAAGAGAAAAGTTTGCAAAAGAAAAATCAGAAGATGGGTGTAAATTTCAGTGACATGTCATGTAATTATCATGTATAAAACGCTCTGAATTTTTCCCGGCATGCAGCTGTTTGATGGAAAGGAAATTAAATGAAGCATTAGAAGTGATCTGCATTTTGAGGTGGCTGGAATGTCCTATTTGAGAGAAAGCATATAGAAAGTTCCAGAATATAAAACATGCTGTATAGGTACCAATGATGCGAAAATTTACTTTGATCGGGTAGAGTTTGCGTCAAAGGTCAATGAGAAGCATGATTTGCAGCAACTAAGACAAGATCAAGTTTGGCATTGAGAAAGCCCCTAGAAGTCAGACCACGGATGCTCTGATTTAAATCATAGACCATTGGGATCCATGGTCAATTCTGAAGCAGGGAATGAGTGTGGGAAATTTTGTTTTTTAAGGTGATAGTTTTAGTAGCTATGAACACGATAGGGGCAAATAACCCTTAAGGATAACAGTATGAATACCTTATATCTGCAATATAGTTCAGTGTGATTTACAAATCATTTCCAAATCCTTAATCTTATTTGAGCCATAGAACAACCCTGTAAAGCAGATAAGAAAGATTTAATCACGTCTGGTCATGGTGGCTCACACCTGTAATCCCAGCACTTTGGGAGGCTGAGGTGGGCGGATCACTTGAGGTCAGAAATTCAAGACCATCCTGGCTAACATGATGAAACTCCACCTGTACTAAAAATACAAAAATTATCTGGGCATGATGGTATGCACCTGTAGTCCCAGCTACTTGGGAGGCTGAGACAGCAGAATCACTTGAACCCGGAAGGCGAGTTTGCACTGAGCTGAGATGGCGCCATTGCACTCCAGCCTGGGAGACAGAGTGAGACTCGGTCTCAAAAGGAAAGATTTAATCATGTATATCTTCCTCACAAAGAAACCAAGCACTTGTGACTTCTTCGGGGACACAAAAAGAGGCGGGCCCAGCCCTAATAACCAAGTTATTTTTTCACTTAGTGTGATATCTGGGAGAGATGGGATTTCAGATAGTTTTTGCTTCTTCTTTTTTTTAAGTCTTTCCCCCTTGAATTTTCCACAATAAACAAATACTATTTTATAACCACAAAAATGACATTAAATCTTATTGCTTCAAAAAAGAAAGAAATTCTCACCCTCATGCCTTCAAGCCCAGCTCTTTTCTCAGCTCCTTACTTAAAGCTGGAATGGATTTCCCTGTGCCATCCATTCCTAGCCTCTGCCCCAGGCAGAAGAAGTTGGACTCAGAATACACAACTCTATTCACCAGGCCGAACTGCTGAAAGGTAATGTAGAACGGACAGGGCTGTGAGTCTGGAGAAATGAATTCACATCTTAATTTCTACAGAGTGGGAAGTTCCTTCATATTCGTGGGCCCTTGTTTCCTGTTCTGTATCCTTTCTGCATGATAGGAAGTGTTTCAAGATGCTGAAGCAAACATTGCCTTATGAAAGAAAAATGATACTAAAGCTACATTTTTAGACTATTAAAATTTCAAAATACCACAGTTGAGTGATCTGTTTAGCCTTGGCCTGATTAGAGGGAGACTTCGGACAGCAGGAATGTGGGGAGGGGAAGGGAGGCTGGGTGGGTATGGGGGATGCTAGAAATTGAGGTGTGTTCCTTGAGTTGAAATTGAACTAATCAGCCTGGGCATGGTAGCTCTCACCTGTAAACCCAGCACTTGGGGAGGCTGAGGCAGGCAGATCACCAGATGTCAGGAGTTTGAGACCAGCCTGACCAATATAGTGAAACCCTGCTTCTACTAAAAATACAAAAATTAGCCGGTCGTGGTGGCGGGTGCCTGTAATCCCAGCTACTCGGGAGGCTGAGGCAGGAGAATCCCTTGAACCCGGGAGGCACAATTTGCAGTGAGCCGAGATTGTGCCACTGCCCTCCAGCCTGGGTGACAGAGTGAGACGCTGTCTCAAAAAATAAATAAATAAATAAATAAATAAATAAATAAATAATCTCACTGGCAGGTAGGGGATAATTGAAATCAAATTTCTAAAGGATTTTTAACTCCTTAGAATTCATCAGTTTTAACCTTGGGGTGGGGGCTCCTGGGCCTCTTTGAGAATCTAATGGTACCTATGAGCCCTCCCCCCAGAAAAATACGTACTTATGCATCAGCTTTTCATGTAATTTAGGTGGCTTATAAAGCTTATCCCTAAACTTCTCATAGGCTGAGAGTAAAATAAAACCTACCTTAAAAGAAAAGTACAATAAACATATAAAATATTAATAATGTATCATTTCTATCCTGTAACTGCCATCCTTGTGGGCTTGATTGACAAGTCTACTGCCCTATGTCGACATAATTATGCTCATTTTATTATTATTAAAAATAACTCGGTTATCTTTGTTGGTGCTCATTCTACCCTCCCACCACCTGTTTTTTTGGCAGGTTGCAGGAGGAATGTTTGACTGCTTTATACTCTGAAGGCTTTGGAACCAAGGATCTATTTGCTGTTGGTCTTTTGTGTAGGACAACATAGATTCCTTTCATCTAAGTATACTCTTGTAAACATGTAAGAATATGCAAAATTGGGCCGGGTGCAGTGGCCCACGCCTGTAATCCCAGCACTTTGGGAGGCCAAGGCCAGCAAATCACCTGAGGTCAGGAGTTCGAGACCAGCCTGACCAACATGGTGAAACCTTGTCTCTACTAAAAATACAAAATTAGTTGGGCTTGGTGGCTCATGCCTGTAATCCCAGCTACTCGGGAGGCTGAGACAGGAGAATCACTTGAATCCAGGAGGCAGAGGTTGTGGTGAGCTGACATCACATCATTGCACTCCAGCCAGGGCAACAAGAACAAAACTCCATCTCAAAAAAAAGAATATGCATAATTGAATTGAGTTTTTAAAATGAGTTCTTCTTTATTGATCTTGGACAGTTAAAATTGCTATGCCTGAGAGAAAAAGTGAAAAGTGGCCCCCTCAACACATTATAGAAGACACTTAACAAAAACCTTCAATCCAAGACCGATTAAAATTTCATCATTATTATTCTTATTATTTATTCTAAAATAACTGAGAAGCAGCGGTCTTGAAGAAAAAAGTTTATAAAAAGTGATATTTTACACATAGGTTTAAAAGGAATCAGCCCATTTATTCAATAATGAAAAAGATCATTATTTTCACATTCCCACCTAATGTCATCTGTTTTCATCCATCGTTATTTAGCTCAGCTGGGAATTAGGCATATTCTTTAGTTATGCTTTAAAAAAAGAACTTGTCTTATGAAATAGCAATACCTTTTGTAGACAACTGGCTATACTCCATATGGAGACACCTGAGTGCATAATGTATTTTTTTGTGTGTGTGCAATGTACAGGTTTGCAGCATACCAGAATCTGGAGTTCTCTCTCTGTCTCTCTTCATATATACATATATATATATATATATTTTTTTTTCTTTTTCCCTTTACTATCTTCTATAAAAGGATCCTGCTATTGATTGCAACTGGCTGAGCTGCTTGAGTTGATATCTAAGCAACGCTAACCCAGATAGGGATTAGCATTACATCAGCCGTCAGGCGAGGGAAACTGGCAGCCCGCCAGCCTGTAAAAAGGGAATGTGTTTGCGTCACTGTTCCCTTGGTGATGCTTCTTGGAGCCTTGTCAGCTGTCCCCTGAGGTTGTTTCCTTAATATGTCAACAGACATTCCTGAATCTTTAATGCTGAATAGCTCTTTTCCCTTTCCAAAAACACTTAGGTGACCAAGTAGCTAGTGTATCCTGTTGCTATGATCTTTGGAAATGTATTTCTTTCATGAAATAGGTGTTTGTTCTATTCAAAACATTTGAGGGGATTTAAGAAGGTTTAGATTTATGCTTCTCCATGTTAAAGGACCTATTTTTGCAGAAACAGGGCAGCTGGCTTAGAGCTGAGAGCTGCCTCTCTGCTTTTATCATTCTTAGGAAAAGCCCTTTTTCCCTCACCAGCTTACCCAAACCCTCCAATTATCCTGTTACAGTGTGACATTCACGGAACAAAACGGTCGGTTGAAAGACCCGACTGGAATTTGCCCCCGTTTATGACTTGCTCTCTGACCTGCTCTGAGAATGCCTGTCCACTGCTCGCTGCCAGCCACAAACAAGAAAGACTTGTCAACCATTGTCCATGCGAAATCTTTCCTCATTTTCCTGGCATCTTTATTTTCTGTCCCAGTACCTTGAGCTCCATGTTCATCTTGGCATATTTTACATTAAAAAGTCCCATATACAAGGACCAAAGGGAGCCTCGAACTCACGTCCTTCCCTGTCTCTCTCAGCAAGAACACGTAATGCATGGTGGTGGAGTCATTTACCTGTGCACAGCCCTCCAGCCTGTCATGCAATTGCTATAGCCGTTAATCACAGTCAATGGTTTGAGCAGCTTCTATGTGGAGAGGAGTCATTTGGGTTTTTGAGAGGTTATTAAATGCAGAGTGGGGGTGTTATTAAATGCACTTAATCCTGAGTGACCATGATGAGTGATTGAGAAAAGAGCCACTGTCCCTTGAGTGAGCTTGGCAGCTGGACTCCACCATCCAAGGGGCGCTGTTGGTGGGGTCTTGTCCTTGGGTGCTTTTGTGGCCAGGGAATCTGCCTTCGGGCTGCGACTCCCAAGACCGCTGCCTCCTCACTCTGCCAGCTGCTGTACCCATCCCTGCTTCTGTTCCACAGTTCATGTGCCCCACTGCCCTTCCCCTGGGAGCTCCCGCATCAACCTCTCTGAAGAAGGTCCTCTCCCATGAACCCTGAGAATGGGAACAGAGTTGCCCAGAGGTGAAGAGATTCAGAATCGCCAGGTCTCAGAGTTGAAGAGAATGTTTAGAGTGAAACTCAAGCTTCTCATTTCATTTGGAAAATAAAAATCTGAAGTCCAGAGAAGCCAATGACTTTGCGGGCATGGCCAAGTTGGCATCAGACCTGCGGCCAGAACCCATGTCCCTGTAGTGACCTCTGCCCTGTTCGGTACAGCAGCCTGTGAGTGTCCAGAGGCAGGGCAGGGCTGGGAAGACCGTGGGCCCCGTTGCCCTGCCCAGTGGAGTGAAAGGCTCTAGGACCAGCAAGCCATGTGCAGCGTGAGTGTGAGCAGTAATCATGGGGTGAGCCTCTGGGGGAGTCGCCTGAGCACAGCTCAGTTTTTCCCCTAGCTGAGTGCCCACAGAGAGCTCTGTTCTCTGCACTCCACTTAAACTCCACCTAGCTGAGGCATGCTGCCCATAAGGTGGCATGCGCCCCATGGCAGGAATGGAGAGGCAGCAAGGGGCAACCCAGAAGAGAACCTGGACTGTCCTGGTGACAGCATTTAACTAGAGTCTCACTCCCTTTTCCATTGGAGCCAGGAGGGGAAAATAGTATAGGGACATGCAAGGAGAGAGGAAGGGACCTTTGAGCCCTAACATACAGCCTGCACATCCTGAATACGGTCTCCTCACTTTTCTCTTTTCCCAAACTCCATGGGTCTCCCGTGAGCGGAGATACTGCATAACTGGCTGAGCTTGGCGACTATGGTTCAGAGCCAGGACTTTGGCTCAGACCTCTTGAGTTTCGCTCAATTGCTGTGTGATGTTGGGCAAGCATTTATCTTCTCTAAGCCTCGGTTTCCTCATCTGTAAAATGGAGACAATATTATTTATTTTAAGGAATGTCATAAGGAGTTAACGAGATAAAGTCTGTAGGGTATTTGGCAAAATGCCTGGCACAAAAGTGATTAGTGCATCTTAGTCACTGCAATTGTTATCACTTACAGAACAGCCTTTGGAGAGAGTTCCTAAGGCAGTTTATAAACATGAAGCTTTTCAGTGATCAGGTGGGAAGGCATGAGCAACCAATATATCAGCTTGGTGAACAGTAAGGGAAGCTGCAGGCATGGCAGACAGCTTGGTGGAAACAACACAAACTCCCTAGACCCTGACAAAGCTGCATAGCAACCTCGATCCCAGGTAAGGGTTAGAGCCAGCCCACCCTTCCCAGGGAGCCCACAAGTCTATTTTTAATGGCCTACAACTCTAGCTGTGGGCACTTGGTTCTAACATGCAGTCTAGCGATTGGAGGCAGCTGTGGCAAAAGAGATAAAAGCAGCACGGAGTTGATCATGGTTAACATATTCACGGCACATTGCCGTTTAGGCAGAGCTTTAATGATCTCTTCAGGGTAGCCAATGTAGTGTTTCTTACCATCACATTTTTATAGATGAAAAACAAATTCTTAGGCTTAGGGACTTGCCTCAGACTGAAGAGTAAATAACAGTTGGGAATCAGGCCTCAACTCTCCTCCCTCAAAATCTTCCTTCCTCACTGCATATCACACTGCCATGCATACACGTTATACACAGAGGTGCTCACATATATGCATGTGTGCACACGTGTGTACGAGCACACTCATACACATGCATAGACACGTGCTTAAACACATACACAAGCACACGCATATACATGCATAGATGTGCACACACATGTGCACACATGCAGAAGCACACACACACCTACCTACATACAAGCACACACAGGGTGAGTGATAATGGGGATGAGGTATACACGCTGGCAAGTGCTGGGTCTGTGCTGCTGTTACTGGTGGCAGGTCCCCGAGTTATCCCAAGGTACCCATGGCGAATCCCTACGAGTTTGCAGCAATTTCAATTCTTGCCTTCTCAGAAGAAAGAATTCGATTGAGGGGCATGAAGCAGAAGGAGAGACTGAGGCAAGTTTCAGAGCAGGAGGGAAAGTTTATTAAAAAGCTTTAGGAGCATAACGAAAGGAAAGAAAAGAAGGGGCCGAGTGTGGTGGCTCACACCTGTAATCCTGGCACCCTGGGAGGCCGAGGCGGGTGGATCACCTGAGGTCAGAAGTTTGGGACCAGCCTGGTCAACATGGAGAAACCCCATCTCTATTAAAAATACAAAAATTAGCCGAGTGTGGTGGCAGGCACCTGTAGTACTCGGGAGGCTGAGGCAGGAGAATCGCTTGAACCCGGGAAGCAGAGGTTGCAGGGAGCCGAGATGGCACCACTGCACTCCAGCCTGGGTGACAGAGTGAGACTCTATCTAAAAAAAAAAAAAAAAAGGTGCAAGTTGGAAGAAAGCCAAGCAAGTGACTTGAGAAACCAAGTGCTTAGCTTGCCCGTTGACTTTGGGTTTTATACATGGGCGTACTTCTGAGATCTTGTTGGGAAGCTGGTAATCAGTTTCTGGTGTTTGCGCTCTATTAGGAGACAGGCTTTCCCTGGCACCAGCTGTGACTAATTATTACTTTAGAGAAATGGTTAACAGCCACCTGCCCATCACCTGATGGTCGTGCCACACGTGTGTGTGTGGGGTGTGTGTGTGTGTGTGTGTGTGGGTGTGTGTGTGGCTGTGGGGGGTGTGTGTGGGTGTGTGGGTGTGTGGGTGTGAGTGCATGTGTGGGTGGGTGGGTGTGAGTGTGGGTGTGTGTGTGTGTATGTGGGTGGGTGTGTGGCTGTGGGGTGTGTGTGTGTGTGTAGCACTCTCCTGCCCTGCTGCTCACACTTGACTAGCTACCTACTGTGACACTACTTGCTCCAGCTCCCCAGGATTCTTCAGTGGGGTGGCTGTAGCGCCTCCCTGGCCCTCACGGAGGATCCCACACACCAGTTCACTAACCACAGCTTTTGCTTCCCTTCAGAGTCTGGGGCTAAGGGCCAGGGCACACGAAAAACTGGAACATCCCCTTTTTTTCCCAGTGTTTCTGTCAGCCGTCGTAAAAACAGAGTGTGCTGATTTGGGAACCAACCTTTCTCTCTTAAGCTTTGGAATGAGTCATTCAGCAAATAGCCTCACGTGGAAATTACAAATGTCTCCTGTCACCTATGGAAATCCTAGTCTTTAGAAACCACATTGGGGTCTTTGTGTTTGTCCATTCTCCTCACTCCGGTGGTGGCGGCAGGGATGGGGAATCACGTATCACAACTGCGTGACACACGTCCATTCTGCATGTAGTAGTATACATTTAGTTCAGCTGGGAGGGTGCTGGGAGGTGCCATTTCTGTTGCTAACCCAATTTCTCTACTATCAGGGGCAACGTTTCCTCTCCTGCCTCTGACTCACCAAAGCAATTTTAGATTTGGCCAGCTGACTCCCAGAGCGAGCGAGGGATCTGCCACAATGTTCATCTCTGCGTTTCCTCTGTGCTAAGAGAAAGACTTTATTTGGGAATACTTAAGACATATTTTGAGGGAAAATTTTCTTGCTATGAGTTCTCTACAGGTTTTCGGGGTTTTATTCTTTGGAAGATACAAATCATTACAATAAAACCATCAATCTTTATATGCCTATGTTATGTATGTTCTTTTCAGGTTGATTTATTGAACATTTTTCCAGGAGACGAGAAAGTAGTTCATAATTTTTTAATAGCAAACTTCTATCCCAATGGCTGCCACACACATGAATTCACTCGAGATGTTATTTATTGAGCACCTTCTGTAGTTCAGGTGCTGTTCAAGGAGCTGAGGATACGGCAGTGAACAGCAGACACAGTTCTTGTCTTTAGGAAATTTATATTCCAGGAATAGCTAAAAATAAATTTCATAGATAGGTCATAGACCAAAACCAGAATTAAGGTCAATCCATGAAGCATCACTTGAACGTGATGGCCTATTTTTATTCATACATTTTAAAGTGTTACCAAATCACTTATTGGTGACTTGAAGGTGAGGATTGTGGCTGAGTATTGATTCCTTAGAAGACGACTGAGAACCTAATACAATTCAGATAGTGAGGCTGGGCATGGTGTCTCATGCTTGTAATCCCAGCACTTTGGGAGGCCAAGGCAGGGGGATCACCTGAGGTCAGGAGTTTGAGACCAGCCTGACCAACATAGAGAAACCCTGTCTCTACTAAAACCTACAAAATTAGCTGGGCGTGCCTATATTCCCAGCTACTCGAGAGGCTGAGGCAGGAGAATCACCTGGACCCAGGAGGCAGATGTTGCAGTGAGCTGAGATCTCGCCATTGCACTCCAGCCGGGCAATAAGAGGAAAACTTCGTCTCAAAAAAAAAAAAAAAAATTAGGTACTTCATTTTTTCTTTAGGGACATAGAAAACAACTATTTGTAAACAGTTTTGTAAATGTGGCCTCTAGCTGATTTTAATCGGTGACTCATTCATTGCCTCATTCATTTATCTATTGAATGTTGTGGTGGGCCAGGCACTGTGCTCTGTGTAAAAACACAGAGTTTAATGGTCCCCGCCCTCAAGGAACTCATAATCTTGTAAGGAAAGCAGACACGGAGATGACTGGACTGTGATGGTACAGCGCGTGTTAAATGGTGTATGTGAGGTGAGGGTGATCAGCTCCACCGGCCATGGGCAAGGGAATAACACAATTTTCCAGTGCAGAGATGACTTGTGGACTGTCTTCAATATGAGCTTAAAGACACCTACAAATCTAATAAGAGCCAGTGCCTTGTCTCCATCCGTTTCTCTTCAACCTTTGTCCTATGGGGGCTGTAAGGGATTTGGCCACATTATCTGGCCACCAACAAACAACGATACCAGCCCTTCTATTGAGTAAGCTACTTAGTATTCTATTTTGTGCAATCAGAGATTAAATTCCAAATTCACCGACACTGAAGATGAAATGGCTAATTATACACAGTAATTGCATTTAAAATCCATGCCTTTGAATGACTGATGAAGTCTTTTTTAAAGGCTCCTGAAACTCAGTGCACTCAGCAACTGCCTGTGGTTAAGCGTGGTGTATTTTCAGTTTTGTCGTGTGTAGGCACAGCTTCCCAAGCACGTCTTTTCCTTGAATTCAGTCTGTGCATTTAAAGGAAGACTTTTGTTACCCTTGATCTCTGCTTCACAGTCAATCACCTGATGTAAATCAGAAAAAGAGAAGTGTATAGGTGCATATCAGTGCATATGTATCTTTAAAGAAAGAAAGTGAGACAGAGAAGGAGAAAAGTATTAGGCTGGCTGTGGTAAACAGTCCTCAATGTACAAGTGCATTAAAACATCACATTGTATACTTTACATATATAAATTTTTCATAAAAATAAAAATTTTTTAAAAGAAGAAGATCTGGGTGCGGTGGCTTATGCCTGTAATCCCAGCACTTCAGGAGGCCGAGGCGGGCAGATAACTTGAGGTCTGGAGTTTGAGACCAGCCTGGGCAACATGTTGAAACCCCGTCTCTACTAAAAATACAAAAATTAGCTGGGCGTGGTGGTGGGTGCTTGTAATCCCAGCTACTCAGGAGGTTGAGGCAGGAGAGTTGCTTGAACCCAGGAGGTGGAGGTTGCAGTGAGCAGAGATTGCGCCACTGCACTCTAGCCTGGGCGACAAAGCAAGACTCTATCACAAAAAAAAAAAAAAAAAGAAAAGAAAAGAAAGGAAAAAGAAATAGTAAGATAACATAAGTAAACCTAAGATAACATGAAATGTATAGTAAGTATAGATTATATAGTAAGATGACATGAATTGATAATAATTGTATAATTATGTGACATTATAGTAAATTTTATTTTTAAAGTTTTCTATATATTTAAAAATGTATAATTTAAGCTTTTAGAATTTGTAGTGTTTTAAATATCTATTTGAGACTGCAGTGTTCTTACTCATCACTTGAGTCATTAGTTATGAAAACATATTCAGTCATTTATTGGAATTTATTCATTGAATCCATTATTCATTATAAACACCTGGAGAAATGGAAGGTACATCATCCTTACCTATTGTTTTTGCCTAAGCCCATGTTTCTGCTGTGGAATGCAGCTCAGAACACGGCTGTTTTTTGGAGGGAATTCAGTTTAGTTTTCTCCCAGCTTTATTGCTAGTTGGGGCTTCTGGAACTGTTTCAATTGGATACAAAATGAAGGAAGTTATGTCAGATGAATCATTTTACTGTGTGTTGCTTTACAGAATCACTTCCCCTGGATAATTAATAAAAGATTGACAGGAAGAATGTCCCCGGAATAATTAGCAGGCAGTTTCCGAATGGGAACTTTTATTTTTCTCATGGTTCAGTCACACTGAGTACCTAATATTTGCCATTTGAGGATTTTTGACAGAGACAGAGGCAACCTTAGAGCCACTGCAAAGCTGGTCTTTGTTAGAACACACCACATGTATTTATGGGGCAATGATCCCCAGTCCTCCTTACCATAAAAACACCAGGAAAGTCTTCAGGGCGACCACCTGCAAGAGCCCCTGCTCAACTCCTAACGCTATCTCTCCAGAACCCCTGGTTCTGCGTGCTGTTTTGCATTTGCAGCTCTGACTCCCGTCTTTGTAATGAGGTGAAGTTTCTAGCTTCTAGGCAAATAAGTCAGGCACTGCAAAGTCAAGTGGCATAAGGTTTTTTTGTTTCGTTTTGTTTTTACATAAAATGGCATGGAAATGTTTTCAGAGGCAGTGCCAGGAGTCCTAAATCCTGCTTGGCAAAAAAAGACTTGGGGCTAACACTACATCTAATAGCTTTGAACCCTACAAACGAATCCGGGGACAACGAACTCAGTTGCTCACTGAGTCAAAATGCTGATCTGATTGCCTGTCTTTTTTCTTACTGTGGTTTTAACAATTTTGCTTTCAAACTATTTTTGTTCCTTTTTGCAATTATCTTTTCATATATGTTTTATTTCAGCAGGATAATGTTTTCTGACTCAACTGTCAGGCTGATATTCATTGCAAGTTGATTTTAGAATCCTGATAATCTTGGCCGGGCACAGCGGCTCACGCCTGTAATCCCAGCACTTCGGGAGGCCGAGGCGGGTGGATCACCTAGGTTAGGAGTTCAAGACGAGTCTCGCCAACATGGTGAAACCCCATCTCTACTAAAAATACAAAAATTAGCCAAGTGTGGTGGCGTGTGCCTATAGTTCCAGCTACTTGAGAGGCTGAGGCAGGGAAAGCACTTGAACCCAGGAGGCGGAGGTTGCAGTGAGCCGAGATGGTTCCACTGCACTCCAGCCTGGGAGACAGAGTAAGACTCTGTCTCAAAAACAACAGCGACAACAACAACAACAACAAAGAATCCTGATAATCTTGTTAATATTAAAAATATAACTCTGACACTAATCAGGTTTGTGACCTACTGCAAGTCACTCGGATGCTCCGAACTTTAATTTTCCCAACTGTGAAATGAGAGGTTTGCACTAGAATATTTCTAGTTGCTTTCAGTGCCTACACTCTGTGATTCTGAAGCGTGCTTGAGTTGGTTTTGAGCAGAACTGTTCACAGATTTCTTGCTGAGGTCACTGAAGGTTCCCTGTCTAACTTGTCCCTCCAGTGCCACCTGCCCTCTCTCCTGTCTCCATCTCTCCTCCCCCTCTCCTAGGAGCTCACCCACCCCTACCTTTCATGGGTCTGCTCCCCACAGCCCAAGAGCTAAGACCCATGGGACACATGGAGGAGGCCCACCTTCTCAGTGGGGAGCTGGGCTGCCACTGGGCCATTCTGAGCTTGACCCTGATCTGTACCCGCTGAACCACCCCCAGCACCTAGAGAACCTCATTCCAGCAAAATGGGACTCTGTGCCTTCCGAGATGAAAACAAATTCAGTGGTCTCCCAGCTTCCACCTAGGAACCCTGAGACCAGAAGATATAAACACATCTCTCTGGCCAGAGGTGAGAGAGTTCTTTGAAAACTGATGTTAGCTCTTAAAAGTTCATGGAAAGTTTGCATTTCATTCCATACTAGACCAATTTGTTTTCATGTAAGAATGTTGTTTTTTTAAAAAAATGGAGACGCTAACCAACAAGTAACTAAAGATCCCTATCGACCCTCCTCCGCCCCCATCCCTTTCTGGATCTCCTTCCTTGATCGTGTATTCCAGTTTCAGAAACATGGAAAGAGTGCAAGGAACCATTTGTGCAGCTGAGAGAAGAAGACTAGTTGCATTTTTTGAGGCTCATAGAGTCATCCTTTTTTTTTGGAAATGGAGTCTCCCTCTGTTGCCCAGGCTGGCGCGATCTCGGCTTATTGCAATCTCTGTTTTCTGGATCCAAGCAATTCTCCTGCCTCAGCCTCCTGAGTAGCTGGGATTACAGGCATGTGCCACCATGCCTGGCTGATATATATATATATATATATATATATATATATATATATATATTTGTATTTTTAGTAGAGACAAGGTTTCAACATGTTGGCCAGGATGGTCTCAAACTCCTGACCTCAGGTGCCCACCTGCCTTGGCCTCCTAAAGTGCTGGGATAACAGGCATCAGCCACTGCGCCCAGCATCCCTTTCTTACATATCTTATATAGGTGCATTTTATGTGCATTTAATGATAAATGTACATTTTAGTGATTTTTGTTGTCTTTTTTTTTTTTAGATGGAGTCTTGCTCTGTCACCAGGCTGGAGTGCAGTGGCATGATCTTGGCTCACTGCAACGTCCACCTCCTGGGTTCAAGCAATTCTCCTGCCTCAGCCTCCCGAGTAGCTGGGCTACAGGCACGTGCCCCCACATCCAGCTAATTTTTGTATTTTTAGTAAACATGGGGTTTCACCATGTTGACCAGGATGGTCTTAATCTCTTGACCTTGTGATCCACCTGCCTTAGCCTCCCAAAGTGCTGGGATTACAGGTGTGAAGCACCATGCCTGGCCAATTTTTGTTGTCTTTAACCACTTGGTAGGGAGGGGAGCACTCGGCAGGGGGGTACCCTGGAGCGTATGGAGTTAATTTTCTTCTAGGCCGTGCCAGCGGTGGGTGGCTGGCTTTGCCGGGGCTCTGGGCTGCTCCAGATGAGCCAGACCCATCCTTCCCAGGGTTTCTTCCCACCTGGGACACTGGGGTATTCTGTTCATCTCCCCCAGTGCCTATGAACTTTTTCAATCTTGTTGGAAACTTTGCTATTTCACAGTCTATGGAACTGAAACTTAATGTTTCACAATTTGCATGGCTAATTTTATGTATTTGTGATGATTCTATCACATGTCTACCAGGGTTTTGTTTGATTTTTGCCTCTGGGAAGAAAGAGAAAGCCCCGCCTTCGGGACAGTCTGTTCAGGCCTCCTGTGGGATGGAGTCTCAGGGAGACACTGTACATTTGATTACTGAGGAGCGAGCAAATACCTGCCGGGCAGGGGGCTGCTGTGGAGTCAGGCAAAGACATATCTGAGAATATAGTAACTTGAAATTGGTTTTTCACAAGGTACCATCTCAACTCCAGTGAGAATGGCTTCTATCAAAAAGAGAAAATAACAAATGCTGGCAAGGATAAGGAGAAAGGGGAACCCTCATACGCTGTGGGTGGGAATGCAAATGAGCACAGCCACAGTAGAGAACGGTTTGGAGATTCCTCAAAAACCTAAAAATAGAAGTATCATATGATCCAGCAATCTTACTGCTGGGAATATATTTGAAAGAAAGGAAATCAATATATTGAAGAGATATCTGCACTTCCATGTTTATTGAAGTACTATTCACAATAACCAAAATATGGAATCAACTTAAGTGTCCCTCAAAGGATGAATAAAGAAAATATAGTGTACATACACCAAGGAATGTTATTTACGTAAAGAGGAATGAAATCCTGTTATCTGCAGTGATGTGGATAGAACTGGAGGACATTAAGTTAAATAAACCAGCCTCAGAAAGACAAATAGCACATGTTTTCACTCACATATGGGAGAAAGAAATTTTGATCTCTTGGAGGTAGGGGGTAGAATGGTGGTTACTTGAGGCTGGGAAGCGTAGTGGAGAGGGCAGTATTAAGAAGGGTTGGTTGGGCGGAGCGCGGTGGCTCATGCCTGTAATCCCAGCACTTTGGGAGGCTGAGACAGGCGGATCCCTTGAGATTAGGAGTTTGAGACCAGCCTGGCCAACATGGTGAAACACCATCTGTACTAAAAATACAAAAATTAGCTGGGTGTGGTGGTGGGCACCTGTAATCCCAGCTGCTCAGGAAGCTGAGGCAAGAGAATCACTTGAATCCAGGAGGCAGAGGTTGCAGTGAGCTAGATCACACAACTGCACTCCAACCTGGGCGATAGAGTGAGACTCAGTCTCAAACAAACAAACAAAGAACAAGAAGGGTTGGTTGGGGGCTGGAGGGAGGTAAGGAGGGTTAATGGGTACAAAAAAATAGAATAAGACCTACAACCTACTATTTGATAGCATGAACAGGGTGACTACAGTCAATAATAAATTAATTGTACATTCCCCCCGCCCAACCTGCTCCCCGCCAAGAAGGAGTTTTGCTCTTGCTGCCCAGGTTGCCCGAGATTACAGTGACGCAATCTCGGCTCACTGCAACCTCCGCCTTCCAGGTTCAAGCAATTCTCCTGCTTCAGCCTTCCGAGTAGCTGGGATTACAGGCCACCGCCACCACACCCAGCTAATTTTTTGTATTTTTAGTAGAGATGAGGTTTCATCATGTTGGCCAGGCTGGTCTCGATATCCTGATCTCAGGTGGTCCACCTGCCTTGGCCTCCCAAAGTGCAGGGATTACAGGTGTGAGCCACTGTGTCCAGCCAACTGTACATTTTAAAATGAAAAAAGGCTGGACGTGGTGGCTCACATCTGTAATCCCAGCACTTTGGGAGGCCGAGGCAGGTGGATCACTTGAGGTCAGGAGTTCGAGGCCAGCCTGGCCAAGATGGTGAAACTCCGTCTCTACTAAAAATACAAAAATTAGGCATGATGGTGGCACACACCTGTAGTCCCAGCTACTCGGGAGGCTGAAGCAGGAGAATTGCTTGAACCTGGGAGGTGGAGGTTGCAGTGAGCAGAGATCGCGCCACTGCACTCCAGCCTCGGTGACATAAGCTCCACCTAAAAAAATAAATAAATAAACAGACTGGGCACTGTGGCTCACTCCTATAATCCCAGCACTTTGGGAGGCCGAGACGGGTGGATCATCTGAGCTCAGGAGTTCGAGACCAGCCTGACTAACATAGTGAAACCCCATATCTAATAAAAATACAAAAATTTGCCAGGTGTGTGGCAGGCATCTATAGTCCCAGCTACTTGGGAGGCTGAGGCAGGAGAATCACTTGAATCTGGGAGGCAGAGGTTGCAGTGAACTGAGATCAAATCCAGGAGGCAGAGGTTGCAGTGAGCCGAGATAGCGCCATTGCGTTCCAGCCTGGGCAACAGAGTGACACTGTGTCTGAAAAATAAATAAACAAACAAAATAAAATGAAAAAACAAGAGTTGGTTAATGGGTGCAAACATTCTGTTAGAAGGAATAAGATCTCGTGTTCAGTAGCACTGTCGTGTCTAGAGTTAACAATTATTTATTGTATATTTTGAAATAGCTAGAAGGGAGAAGACCTGGAATGTTCTCAACACAAAGAAATGATAAATGTTTGAGGTGATGGATATTCCAATTATCCAGATTTCATCATTACACTTTGTATGCATGTATCAAGGAAAAAAAAGCAATTAAAAAAAGAAATTGGTATTTCAGATCAAAGCCAAGTGTGGCCCTAGCTGCACCCCAGCACCCTCAGCTGCTCATTTATAGCAGCCTGCTATCGGGGTCCTACCTTACCAGGGGGTATGGGCACACTTGAACTGATTTTGTGTGGCAGGACAGGAGTGCTAAGTATTATTACAGTAATATGAAGAGAGCCACCATTAGCATTTGTAAGCCCTAGGGATACTTGAAAATCAGAAACTCACAGAGGTGCTGGGAATGGCTGCCTGAGAGCTGGGAAACTTAGTTACTTAAGCACCATCACCAAGCTGCCAGCTCTGCACTCATCGTGGTGCAGAGAAATTTGGATTGCATCAGCCTGAAAGAGGGCTGGGGATCTACAAGGGGTGGTCATTTTTAAAAAAGTCTTCTTCTATGTGTTTATTTAGTCAACAAATATGACTGTCAGAATTTGCTCCTGGCAGAGGGGGAAGGTAAGCCCTGGTGCAGCCAGCCTCCAGGGAGGGAGGAACGAGCCTGAGGGTGGGGCTGTTGGGGAGCTGGCAAGAAGCTGAAAGGATCATGGGGCAGAAGGACAGAAAAGTATTTTGTGGAATGAATGAATAAGTGAATAAAAAAGGCCAGCAGTCAGATGGTCTAAATAGGGCTGGGGTAGGTCCAGGGTAGTCAGGGGCAGAAAAACCCATGGCAAATCACTGGATGGGAGGGTATGCAGCCACAGAGTACAGCATGAGTGGTAGAAGTCCCAGGTGTAGGCACACGGGTTATTTATTCACAAGAATCCAGCTGTACGAGAAGGCAGGGAGAACAGCGCAAGGGCAGGCTCTGGGAAATAAGCTGGCCCAAGTAGCTTTTCTTTTTTTGTTCTTTTCTTTTTTCCGACATGGAGTCTTTCTCTTGCTGCCCAGGCTGGAGTGCAATGGTGCGATCCCAGCTCACCACAACTCCGCCTCTCTGGATCAAGTGATTCTCCTGCCTCAGCCTCCGGAGTAGCTGGGATTACTGGCATGCGCCACGACACTCGGCTAATTTTATATTTTTTTAGTAGACATGGGGTTTCTCCATGTTGATCAGGCTGGTCTCAAACTCCCAATCTCAGGCGATCCACCTGCCTCAGCCTCCCACAGTGCTGGGATTACAGGTGTAAACCACCATGCCCCGGCCCCAAGTAGCTTTTCTGAGCAACGATGCCAAATCCCACCCAGTCCTATGAACCTCCCGCTCTGCAGCCTGGTCTTCCCTGCTTTTCCGGCAGCAGATTTTTGGACCTACTCTTCCATTTCCATTCCAGCTCCATGTCTTATAAGTAATTTCTCATTTAATCCTTATGTCAACAACTTGATTGTTGGCACTGGCCAGGCTTTCAGATGAGAAACCTAGGCTCAGAGAGGTTAAGTACCTTGCCCAAAGTCACATGGCTAGTAAATATGAGAGCTAGGATTCACTCATTATTAAGAAGCTTCATCCAAATGACCTCCCAATCCTTCCCAACTCGGAAGTTCTATGGGTCTATGGAATACCTTGGTGAAAAGGAAAGAACACAGCCTTCCAAGTCAGACAGACCTGGTTTAAAGTTGAACATACCTGGTCTGAAATCAGACATACCTGGTCTGACTTCAAAGCCTGTGTCCTTTCTTTTTCACCAAGGCATTCCACAGACCCACAGAACCTCTGAGTTAGGAGGGATAGGGAGGTCATTTAGATGAATCTTCCAAGTAATGAGTGATTCAATTTTCCAGCATTCTCCATAAGCCAAAAGCTGGAATACTTTGGCTGTGTTCCAAGTGGCAAACGCACAGAAAAAAAGAGGAAGAGAGGGAAGGGAGAAGGAAAGGAATGGAGAAAGGGAGAGAGGGAGAGAACAGCAGTTCAGCTGCAATGAACGTATTTTGAATTTTTTGATGGGACAGTCTGGAAAGAGCTATTTTAGTTCCAGCATGCCTGAACATCTTGCAATGTATGTTTAGCTTTTTTTTTTTTTTTTTTCCTTTGTCCTGGTCTTTTTACCTTATAGATGCGCTCTTTTCTTCCCAGGCAAGACTCTGCCTCCTCATGATAAAGGTTCTCATTTGCTTCCTAGTAATAATGATCTTCCATCACGTCTCCCGGTGTGACCCAATGTCAGGATCAGCCCAGGGGAGCACCCACCTGGCCCGCCCAGGCTCCTGAGCATGACTAAACCAGAAAGAAGGTAGAAGACGGGCTATAGGCACCTCCCCAGCTGATTTAGGGAGGAGTAGGACCTTTCCAGAATCCAGTACCTTAGGGAAACAAATCCAATAGCACGGAGTTGAAATCGGTTGCAATTAGGCGAATTGGTGACGTCATGGAGTGTTTGAGAGAAACAGCCCTGCCCACCTTCAGTAGCAGCAACACTGTCTAAGGCCAGCTTGTTCAACCCGAGGCTCAACGCAGATTCGTCAACTTTCTTAAAACATCGTGAGATTTTTTTTGCAATTTTTTTTTTAAAATCATCAGCTGTCGTTAGTGTTAGCGTATTTTATGTGTGGCCCAAGACAATTCTCGTTCCCGTGTGGCCCAGGAAAGCCAAAAGATGGGACACCCCTAATCTAAATCTTCAAGTTTGCAGATGTGAGGGATTTTGTTGTGTTTATCTCGAGGCCTCTCTGGAGTTCCGGGTCAGTGGGGAGGAAGCCTGTGGTGGGCAGGGGGAAGGTAGGGGGGGTGCTGAGGGGGCGGGGGTGGGGTGGCTGGGACAGGGCTGCAACTCCTTGTGCCTGGAAATATGTAAAGCAGCACCGGGCTCTAAGAGCACAAGAAGGCATGCTTCTTGCCCTCTGGCGGCTTAGCATCTAGGCCAAAGACCAATTAGAAGACAGTTAAGGACTAAAGTGTAAGAGAAATCAACTCTAAGGGTAGCAGGAGCTTATAAACGGCAAAGACCTGTGTGGCTGTGGATTGGAAAGATTTGAGTAAGGATTTGGGTGCAGTGGAAAGAAGGGCATCAGGGCAGGGCTGAGGGAGTAGAGGAGGCAGAAAGACGGAAAGTCCCCATTAGGATGCCTTGAACTAAAATAGAAAATAGTCTGTAATCCTAGCACTTTGGGAGGCCGAGTTGGGTGGATCACCTGAGGTCAGGAGTTCAAGACTCACCTGGCTAATATGGTGAAACTCTGTTTCTACAAAAATACAAAAACCAGCCAGGCATGATGGCGGCTGCCTGTAATTCCAGCTACTTAGGAGGCTGAGGCAGAAGAATCGCTTGAACCTGGAAGGCAGAGGTTGCAGTGAGCTGAGATTGTGCCATTGCACTCCAACCTGGGCAACAGAGCAAGACTCTGCCAAAAAAATAATAATAATAAAATAGAAAATAATGTCACTTTACACGTGTCACAGTTCTCCAAAGTAATTTTTACATATTGTCTCATGTGATTTTTACAACGTGTTTGGGAATATACAACCCTGTTCCCCGGGCACAGCTGGTTGGGGTGAGGGTGGGGCATCTGACCTCAAGTGGACCATTACGTCTCTTCCATTGGAGTTTTGGATTTGCAAGCTGAGGGAAGTTCAAATTATTATTTTAAGAGAATTTTTTAGCTGGGCGTGGTGGCTTACACCTACAATCTCAGCACTTCGGGAGGCCGAGGCAGGCAGATCACCTGAGGTCGGGAGTTTGAAACCAACCTGACAAACATGCAGAAATCCCATCTCTCCTAAAAATACAAAATTAGCCAGTTGTGGTGGCACATGCTTGTAATCCCAGCTACTCAGATGGCTGAGGTTGGAAAATGGCTTGAACCCGGGAGGCGGGGGTTGTGGTGAGCAGAGATCACGTCATTGCATTCCAGTTTGGGCAACAGGATTGAAACTCTGCATCAAAAAAAATTTTTTTTTTATTTCTATAGGTTTTTGGGAAACAGGTGGTATTTGGTTACACGAGTTAAGTTCTTTAGTGGTGATTTGTGAGATTTTGGTGCACCCATCACCCAAGCAGTATATATTGAAGAGGGAGGTTCAAATTAGTTTCTTTCAGGTGGCTAAAGTTGCAGTAGGAAAAGTTTGGAAGAATGGAAGGGTAGAGGTGTGACATGGTAGAAGCCCCATAAAACTGCATACCTCAACCATACCTCGGCTTTCTGTTGAAACTGCTCTCTATAACCCAAATGTGACAGGCAAGCGGTCCAAACCCACGCCATCTTGGCCCCTGCGACTTGTAATTTCTACCCTACCCAGACAATGTGTAAACAAATGCTTATCTTGACTTTTGTGAACCGCTTAAGTAATAATCAGAATGTCAAAAGTCCCCTGGCCCTTGGAATGTCTGGAGCCCCTCACCCTCATCTTCACCCAGGAATCCACTGGAATGTCCAGAGCCCCTCACCCT